>APFE031723845.1:61353-84321 GCA_000404065.3 Pinus taeda
ATAATTCTGTACTACATGAAAGCTACATTGAACAATATGCTCAAGATATAGATTTTAAAGATGTATATGCAACTTTGAATCAAGGCAAAAAGGTAGAAGAATTGGACTATCATGTGAAGGACCGACTCTTGTATCATTGTGGGAAACTCACATTCCACAAACAGAGGAAGTAAAGATAATCAGAGAGGGACACACTTCTCTGATATCAAGTCACTTTGGGGTAAGTAAAATAGTTGCACAACCTAAAAGATTTTGTTATTGGCCAAAAATGAATGAGACAGTTTCTAGATATGTGAGAGGGTGTACTATGTGTGCCAAAAGCAAGGCCAACAATAGAAAACTAGGCCTGTACAATCCATTACTAGTTCCTTCTCACCCTTGGGAAAGTGTTTCCATGGATTTTATTGGGGAACTGCCTAAGTCTAGAAAAGGTCATGATTATATGTATGTGGTTGTGGATAGGTTCAACAAAATGTGCATTTTGATACCTTGTAATAAGTAGATTACAACTGAACAAAATGCAAAACTATTCTTTGAACATGTATGGGTTCATTTTGGACTACCCACTTCTATTGTATCTGATTGAGACACCCGATTTGTGGGGAAGTTTTGTTAAAGTCTATGGGAGCTAATGGACACCCAACTAAAGAAAAGCACAACTTTTCATCCACAAACTAATGGCCAGACAGAAGTAGTTAACAGGACAGTGATCCAGCTACTCAGAGGATATTGCAGCAAACATCCTAAGCTTTGGGATGAACACTTGTGTTATGTGCAGCATGCTTACAACAGAACAAAACATTCTTCTACACAGAGATCTCCTTTTGAAACCTGTTTTGGTTTCACACCAAGGTCTCCTTTGCATTTTTTCTTTGGTAAAGATACCACGGTTGATGGAAACAATGATGTGGACAAGGCAACTAGGTTCACTGAACAAATCTAGGAGATCCACCAGGAAGTACAGGAACAGCTGGAAAAGAGCCAAGCCAAATACAAGGCAAGGCATGACAAGCAGATGGAGCATAGTTTCCAAGTTGGTGACCAGGTCTGGTTGTATATCAACAAGGATAGTATGCAAGGTGAAGGTAAAAAGCTAAATCCTATCAAGTATGGACCTTTTAGGATACTTGAGAAGATTGGTGAAAATGCTTTTCGCCTTGGTCTACCAGCTTACATGCACATCTACTCAGTCGTAAATGAAGATTGCTTGAGATTGTTTGAACCTTCAATGATTAAGAATCCTGAAAGAACAAAGTCAATTGCCTTCTATTGATAACCTGCTACCTGAATATCTGAATGAATTGCAGGAAGACATAGCCTTGGACAGGAAGGTGAGGACAATGCGCAGAGGAGATATTGAGTACCTCAAAATTGGACTCGAAGGTTCGAAGCCGAGCAGTGCAAAGTGGATTGAGATTGGGCAAGTGAGGCAGCAGTACCCTCACTTAGTCGATGCTTGGAAGAAAACCAACTTTTGGTGGTCTAAAAGATTTTCAGTGGGAAGGCCGTGATCCGAATTGGATCCATAAAGAATGATTAACATAGCCATGGTTGTACCAGGTCCAGACAGACTTCAAATAATTTAAAACAACGATAAAAAGCACCTCTAAACTAGTGGCAGTGATAGCCATCGTGGAACGACGAGGACCTCAATCAAAGCACGCTAACCGAGGCCCATGGAGACTTCGCGAGAGGCAAAATTAGCCCCTGGGAGGCTTGGATCGAGAAATAGAGGGAGTTTTTGATCGCTGGGTGAAAACCCTCAAAATGGAGAAGCCCCGAGCACTTGGTCACGTGGGAGCTAGGAAAATCATGGGACAAAAGGCTAAGTGCTAAAGGTGGGACCCACTCCAAAACCGACGGTATTGATCGGGGGCATCCATGGGTGGTAAGCAGTTTTGATGAAAAAGGAGTGATTCCACTCAGTGCCCGACGTGTGGCAAGCAGGGAGAGAGGAAACAACCACTCATCGCGCGCTGACAGTCGAGCTAGTCAACCGCACGGGACAAGCGAATGGCTTCGGATATGGGGGCTCTAGATCTAATGGCTAAGATCAGGACCGATAGAGAAGACGGAATTGACGGAGCGTTAATCCGCGATTTAGAAGAACTTGAGGTCCACTTTAACTGCCAAGGTGGAAGAAGACTCATTCCATGACGCAATCAAAGAATTGAACCAACGAAGCAGGCTGGCGCAGTTCGCAGGAGGACAAGTGGCCATCCCTGTGAGCCTAATGATGATGCCAAAATAGGGAAGTCCAAGTGAAGGTGTAGCAGGTGAATCGACGGAGGGGAAGAGGAAGCGAACCGCCATGAGCTCGAATGGCTTTAAAGCCATGTACAGACCAGACAGAGGGGATGAGTCGGGAACTAAAAGATGGAACACCAAAGACAAAAGACAGAGAAGAGAAGAACCAGTAAGGCAAAAAGTAGAAAGAGGATAGAGGGCCAAGCTAACCAAAGGCAGCGTCGAGCACCAAATAGCTTGAGAGACTCAAGCCATCCCTGAGAGGATCTGTCAAACTAGAGAGGTCAAAGAGCTGGCAAAGAAAAGAGTCTGTGTACTCTAGTGGTTTGGGGAATCCAAGAACCACCCTGCCAAGCCAATTTGTTTCAGGAGACTCATATTGAGCTCCTTCATTATAATTCTCTACTTCAAGACACAATAAAAAGAAGGCCACCACTGAAGCTGGACCAGAGATGTAGCCTTGGAGGATAGTGTGAGCTCCTTATTAATTTCTTGTGTTTTTGTATTTTCTTATTATATTTCTCTACTGTTTTCCATTTTTAAGTGTCTATGTATTTGAAATCTAATCGATCCATTTCTTAAATAACTTAGACACACCAGCACATGAGTCTGTAATACCTCCAATTAATAATTCTTAACTGAGGTCACTCATTGCGTGATTATCAGATCATAAGTAAACCTCCTTTCATGGGTTAAGCTCACTGTCATATACCCTGTGGCAAATCCAATTGTGCTCTAGTCCTTGTGCCTGAAACTAGAAGGACTTATCTAAAAGAAAATGAAGTGTCAAGTCCTTGTGCCAATCTGGAAGGACAGGTTGTTTGGGAAGCCAGTTAGAGTAAGGACTATTGCTGGGCTTAGAGTACCGGTTGACACAGCAAGCCCAACCTTGCTTAAGCTGTTTAAACATATGGCATGATCCATGACTATGTCCCATTCTATCAATGAAAATATAGCACTAAAATTATCATATAAAGTGCAAGATAAACATGCCTACATCAAGTTTGATGAGCAATAAAGAGCTGAGGTACACACCTAAACAGGTATGGAAAAACTGGTGATGACCCCAAAAGGATGTTTGAAAGTGGGAAACAGGTAAAGGAAGGTCAATAAACCCCATAATACTACCATTGGAGAATGCCTGTCAGAACCCTATCAGTAAGTAGAAGCTATTTGTCTTCATCCCACCTGAAGAAATTAATGTTGAAGTGGAACCCATGCCTTTTCATTTGCACAGTTTGCATTTCAAGTTTATCTTAACACCCTGATGTTTTATCGATCTGAGGTTTATTTAGAAACAGAGATAACTGGTTCACCTAGCGGTTCGCCATTTGTTGTGGCCATAACCACCACCCTATCAAAACTTGCCTTAGCAATAATTTTGGATGGATACCCTAGAAGTTAATCCTGCATCTCTCCGAATGATCTATTTTACCTGAGGGATTTAGCTCTCTGGAGAGTCAAATATTGCATTCACAAATTGTTAAAGCCCCTTAATAAATCCCTTGCATATAACCTTGTTTAAGCCCTTCATTCATATGTTCATTGGGATTTATTTAACTCACAAAACCTCCCATCACATCATGATTCCCGTCATAGCTCTTTATAGTGGAAAGGCTCAAAAAACATGCATAAAACCCCTTTTCTGCCTATCGCAATTAACAATAAGACTTAGTGTTCACCATTACCTTCCAAACCCGACAGTAGTATCAACCCAAATTCATATATTTCAGGTCTGGAAGCTATATCGCATATCGATATCGGTAGGGTCCCAGGATTTATATATATATGGCGCGCCACTGGCCGACGGACCCAACGGAATTATTGACCGTATTCTATATATTTCGGGTTTGGAAGCTATATCACATATCGCTATTGGTGGGGTCCCGGGGTTTACATATATATGGCACACTACTGTTATCAGACCTGACGGTTCTATTAAACACGATATAGATATATATATATATATATATATATATATATATATATATATATATAGGGTCCGAAAGCCACGTCGCATTCGATAGGGTCCGGGGCTTATATATGAGGCACATCGTTATACCCTAGACCGACTGATGATTATAAACTAGATCATATAACATTTGAAGTCCAGCCTTATGGCCAGCCATAGGTTTTGTCTGTGTTTTCCCTTTTATTTCGAAAAAACATTGGAGTCTGGGTTTTACAAGGGGAAGCCTTATGTGGCAGACCCAAAGGAATTGTGAACTACAACATATATGCATTTCAGGTCTGGCCAACCAAAAGGCCCAATCGACATAGTCTTAAGCCCAAGCTCATGGCACAATGCAATGCGATGTGGCGAACCCAACAGGGTATGGGTTCCCGCCTATAGTTTTTCAAGTCTGGACTTTGGATGCAGCCCTATGTTCTATGGGGACTTTTAGTGTGAATCAGGTTTTCACCTACAAGACCAAATCAATGCGTAGATAAAGACCAAGGGATGATTCTTTCACGATTGTTTCTCTTGATGTTATAAATTCTTCATGAATGCAAAATTTGTGTTTTTTTAAAGATTTTTTTTATCATATCTATATATGTGTAACTGATGTTGGCCACCTCTGCAGGTGAGGACCGAGAGAAGGCATGTGAAGCCTAAGGATGGATGCATAAGCTTCAAGTTTGATTCCAAATAAAAGATGCATGCACGGATCCAAAGATTTTACCCATGCAGATATGTTTATTTGAAGATTTGTTTTTATGGCGTGGCGGTCATATGCCCAGGTGTTGCCTATGTATTACGAGAGTGAAACCGCCCCAGATTGCATCATGAAGAGATGACACACAGTCATCCCCTCTAGTCAATAACCATTCAGATCCCTAGGAAATGAAGCGCTCTAATGCAAGGAAATTCCCTACATGTCAACAGTGACACCGATTGGCTTCCTTTGTTGTTTCTGATTTGTATAATGACGGAAGAGAGAGGGAAGGCGTAGCGGAAAAAGGAAGATCGAGAGTCATTTCCAGGGGCATAAATATTCCCTCCAGAGAAGAAATGAGGGATTTTTGGTTTGGGGAAGGACAACTTTGATTATTGTGAATAAAGAGAGACTGTTTAGCTCAATAAAGAGCTTGTGTTTTAGATTGATTTTCCTCTTTTATCATGTGTTTTGATCAGAATGTTGTCACTGGTATAAATGAAAAAGTATATTTGTTTTGTGCATATTGATGACTTACAGTTCATGGATATGCCTGGTTACTTGAATGTGATTCAATATCATGGTTAAAACATGAAAGGTTGTTGACTCAAAACTCTGTTGGACATCAGTTGCAAGCTCCTCTTCCATAAATGGAATGTGTATTCCTGTAGGAATGATTGGATTGTAATTAAGCATTAATGCAGCCTTGTTCTTATATGAACCAATAATTGATTCATTTAGACTTGGAATTCATATATGATGTTTAACCTCCCTTTGTCATGCTCCTGCAGGATAGATTAGGATAGTTAGGACATAGTCTAGAGTAGTTATAGGAAGTGTAGATAGGATTTAATACTTAGTGGTTAGCTCTTTTAGCCTGTTGATTTAATTGAAGCCTTTTGCCGAAAAGAAATCTCTCAACTCATTTAATAGTTTACGGGGTCCCTTAAAACCTGTTTCAACTAGCCATTCCAAACGAAAGAAGGTCTAGTTGGGGCTTGCGATCAGGTTAGTTCCCCTTGTTGGTATAGCGAACATTCACCATGTCAATAGGACCATACATCATTCAACATATGATGAATGCAGGCATGGTGCAGTTAAGGAACTTTGATGGCATGCTATGTGAAGGGTTTTTTAATGGGAACAAGATGAAACTATATAGGAACAACTGAGCTCCCACACACTCTATGTAGATGAGATAGAGGTGTAGTCTACCATGTTTATATAAATAAAGGTAGAATAATGTTACATGGTAAGAAATATAGAATAGTAGTAGTTGAAATTATAATCTACCTACTCAATTCTATTTATAAAGAACTTAAACACCACACATTAGAGGAGCTATTGCATAAGACTAGACAACATGCAATGTTGGGGGCTGCCTTACCTGAAGTTGGTGACTGGCAGTGACAACGTGGCTAGGTAAGTGACACAATGGTTACAGTAGAAGGGAATTTGGATCACATCATTATAGTTGTACTGTCAAAAGTTTTAGGGAAATAGGTCGTCAGGAATTCAACCAGTACAAAATTTGGTAAATAGTTGGTGATCATAGCTCAAGCAAATAAATCATAATCACGAGAAAACCAAGTACTCAGTAGAGAAACTGTCATCGAAGGATTGTGATCATGGTGGGAAAATGAACTCGTCCTCTCCACCTATGGTAAAAGGACACCAATCACAGTGGAAAATCATCTAAGATTACGACACTACAATGGAATGATGGCTTGGGAACATGAGAAGTGAAAGAACTTGAACCAACTTGAGTTGAGCGAAGAAGAGTGTAAATTTTGGTGAGAAAGTGACAAGAATCAAGTTATGGGGATGGAAATTTAGGTATCTAACAAGTGAAAGATGTGCTTGAAGTGCCTTGCATCTTAGCCGAAATGTAAGGTCAATCGGATTTCAAAAAGCAAGGCATGTTCGATGAAATAAGACTTTTAGTTCAATTGTTCGAGGTTTAGTTGCTACAACACCTTTCCATTGGGAGGTGATCGATTAAATTATCCTCTCCTCGACACCCTCATGGTTAGGCTCAGATTAGTTTGGTTGGGGGTGTGGTCCCTTTGGGTGGACCTACCCTAATTTTCCACAAAGTAAAAAAAAACAAAGGTATTGGCCAATAAAAAAATAAGAATTGAATTTCAGGTTTTCCCCCTTATGGGGGTTTTCCTTGGTCTCTGACCAAATCCAGGTCTCTATTTGTGCATGCTTTTCTTCTATTGTTTCTTTAAGCTCTGCTAAATTACTGATGTTATTGTTCTTTCTACATAATTGCATACGATGAATTAATTTTATAATGTTGTGGAGTGAATTCAATAAGTTAATGATGTAATGCAATTATCTAAGAAAACAACAATGAAGCCTTGAGAGAATTAGCATGGTATCAGAGTTGGGCTAGAAGAAAAGTCATTGAGATCACCCCCTTTAGGACACCAATGATGAAGAAAAAATATTGGAGACCTAAAAGAATGTTATGGTTTGAAGGAAACCCTAGGAAACTTTGGTTTAGATAGAGAAGTCAAATCAGAAGAAATCCCTGACATGTGATTTAAAAAAGAGTCTGCATATGATAAAGGCTTGATTTCTACATGATTAGTAAGAATTTATTTTAGCACCTGCAACAAATTCAGTGTAATCTTAGATGGGATAGTCTCAGTTTGGCCTATTTGCAAATGAAGATGATTGAAAATATTATGGATGATGGAAAATAGTGACTCTTGGAAGATGGATCAAGAAGAACTTGATCACTTCTTTCAATCCTCATTAAAGATAAGTACCTTTTAGATGTATGCTATTTCTTAATGACACTAATCTTGTTTAGATTTTCCATTATGATTATTACTTATCCTTCCTACATATTTGAGTATTTGAATGCTTCTAACTTTGTGATGAACATGTGATAAGAAAATCCTTCATGAGGAGCATCTAGATGTTATAAGGTGCGGGAAAAGAGAGATAGTGCAGTAAGAGAAAAGTTGAAGCAGGAACGTGGATCCTGATGCAAATTTATTCTGAGAACAAGAGAATAATATTCTGGGCATGTCACCACATGAGTTGACAAAGTAACATAAAATCTAGAAGTTATTGTTGCCAATGACAAATTTTACATGTCAACTAAGTGCTACAAGTTGCTAAGGTATTCAAATGTTATGAGGTATGTATAGTATAACATAATTGTTACAATGTTATATTGGATGGAAAGTTAAACCCTAAGGTATGACAAGGATATCACCCTCAATCTTGATTCACATAGTTCTCTTGAGTAATGCATGCCAATAATATACATATAACTTTGATTCATAGTACATATGATACACTAATGCATTTTATATAAAAAATAGCCAAAAACATTGACCTTGATATATGGTAACTTGATACCTGTTGCCAATGCTTGTAATGAATATGGTAACCCTGATTGCAATAGGTGACTATCTTCTTGTTCATCTTGATAAGGTTTTGATAAGTTGTAACTACTATGATGACCTAATAACATAGTAAATTTGTCAATACAAACATGGATGCCATGACTTGATGATGTTAAGAATTTGATGTGATAAGATAGTGATGTTGTAACCCTTGATGAATGTTTTATGACATGATCATATGTTTTATGATGGTGACTTGTCATGACTATGATATTATATTTATGAGAACCTAATATAATTTGACTATGTGTTTTGACAGTTTTATTGATACATAACATATGATAGACAGGTTGATGTCTCGATTGACGGAAATTGAAGAGGATTTACATTCAGAGAGAGAGACCCTTGATGAGATCCCAACACCTATTTCAAAATGAAAAAAGTCTCATGGATGTGAATTGATGAACATTTGATGTTATTGAAAGTATGATTACTAATTTTATGAGCTAATATTTCCTTGCTAACAGGAACAATTTACCCCATGCAATATTTGGATCCACTTCTCATGTAGAAGTGTTTTTATGGCATGTTGGATCACATTGATGGGTTATTGTTATTGGATTTATCCTGTATCAACCATATGGATTTTTTTTTGTATGCACTCTAAGTATGGTCATATATAGCTGGGATTGTGTCATCTTCATGAATTGAGATAATATTGTTGTATGAGACAAGCATTGGCTTGTGATTGTTGCCTCCCTGTGTAAGAGGGAGAAAGGATGAATATGACATTATTTTCTCTATGACACATATTTTCTCTAATGTAATACTTAACTTGAAGTCCTGCATAAACATGAAATCAGAGGCTTTCTACTTGAAGTACTGCATAAGGAAGTGTGGTTGAATGCTTCTCGAGCCAGTACCAGATATGAGCACTTTATCTTTAGAGAGCAACTTGGATTGATGAATGTGACCCTTCGAGGTAAGGGTCCCGACTAATTGAGAACATTAAGCATTGATCTCCCCCCCCGGTTGACCCCCCAGGGTGGGGAATGGAGCTGGTGGGCTCCGGGGGATGAGGGGCCTCTAACCGATAGGGTGTGTAGAGATCTAGGATCTCCTCTAGTAAAAATATACCCTAGTTCACCTCTTGCCCACTTTGTGGGATAACATACCCGTCTAGACAATGGGATAGAGTGTGATCCCTACCCCTTGTAGTAGGCGGATCTCGCCCAAGTTGGTGGATGCAAGTGTTCTACCATCTGACCCTCAAGGGTGAAGATAGGAAGATTAGCGACAATGTGATCCTTACCTTCAGTAAGTTGATATCACCTATTTTCAGGGACTTTGGGATAGTGTGTGATCCCTACGCATGGGGTAGATATCATCTCACCCATTGTCTTTGGATACAGGGTGGAATTAGAGGGCTCCCCTTTGGTGATTCTTTTTCTTTGGATTCAAAAGTATTCAATGCAAGAGGAGTAGATATGAAGATGAGAAATTTGAGATGGAAAGATCAACAAAGGAAATAAGAGAGGCATCATCCTCATCTCTCACAGTAAGTGGCATCCCTCATATTCACTGTCGATTTTGAGTTGTAGCAATCCCTCCCCAATAGTAATGATCTCGGGTGGTAGTAGTGGCTCCCCATTGGCAATGCTTTTGGGTGGTAGTAGAGCCACCCTAATGATGATTCTTCTGAGTAGTTGGTTTCTTAGCCTCTTGGCTACTCATATGCATATTTTAGCCTTTTGGATGAGCAGGTTCTTGGTATTGGATTCAGGGTGGATGTCAGAGCTCCCCTTATTGAGTTTTCTTCCTTAGATTCAAGATTACTCAACAATTGGATATGAGCAGAGATGAATCAAGTCTAGATATGACTTCACGATGATGATGATTCTATTTCAAATGAATGTATTGATTATTAGATATAGGGTGGCAGCTAGATGCTCCCCTATGATGATGTGGGTTGAGATGGACTCCCCTATGATGATTCTTCTTCTTCTATTAAATCGAGATTGTTCAGTTGATAATCAAAGGACAAAATGAGATGGATATTATGTTGATAAAATTCATATATTTTTACCTACATATTAGTAGGGTTTGAAGTTTGATCTCCACTACTTTTGATTATGAGTTCTTCTTCTTCTATGAGATGAAATGTAATGATGATGTAACTACCTACCTTCTTATATTGAGACATGTTATCCGAGATGATATTTTTGATGCAGATGGAAATTCCCCTCTAATTAAGAGGAAGTGCTAAATTTTGACACCGTCGGGATAAATTCCCCAAAGGGAAACCCTAAGTCCCCATGATCAAACCCTTGTACCCCAAAATAAAATTTTACATTGGTCAAAAGGAATTCAATTAGAGGATAAAATATTATTACTAATATTATCATGGCAAAAATGTCATATATATATATATAGATATACATAAGGGAATTTGAATTTAATTTAAGTCTCTCCCTCCAATGCCAAGGTTGGCCTCTCAAACAAAGACCCTTCACTGCTTTGTATGAATAAAGGTCTTATCACCTTATGGTATAAAAGGAAAAATCATTTGAGGATCACACGACATATTTTATATTGTTCATATTATTATTATGGTTCAATATTTCAGTAATTACGAAGTTCGCATTCCCATAACCGAGGTAGCTCACTACGTTTTCAGGTTCACTTAATTTTTATGGATCTGTTGTCACTCAAATTGTACAGGCACAGTGCAACAATGAATCAGGGTGGGGGATGTCACTTTGATCCGCACCCTCTATGTTCTGGTTGTCTCCCAACAACAAGCTATGGGGGGTAGTCCCTATGGAAGTTGAGAATGAAAAACTTGTTGGCAACCAACAAGTTCGGGAGACACGATTGAATGAGCTAGCCACTTGGTTGATTTCACAAGTTAAGATTAGATTTAGATTATTATGAGAGACCAGTGCCTTATGGATGCAATTATGCAAGAGTGAAAATGAGATGAAGGAGGAAACCAAGGGAAATCTAGAAGGAAACACTCTTAAAACACTTTTCCAACACAAAATATAACCAATGAAGCGATGGAAACCAAGATACAAATGAGTGATTAGCCTAGGATATCTTTAGATATCATTGTTATGTTAAATAAAACTTTATGGTGCTTCTCCAAACAATATGAGAGTCGCCAAAATTTATGAAATTTTCCAAACTGTGAATACCCAATTGATGCAAGTGACTTAGCAACAAGTTATGTGACTTATTGGTTAATTTTATGTCACTTATATGTATCTTATATCACTAAAAACCAAATTATTGATGGAAGCAAGAAAAAAATAGATGAGATTGAGGGTCAGAGGAGGCAAACCAATAGGTCTTTAGGCCTTGAAGATGACAAATTATCTTTCCCAAAACTCTTTCAATGAGATGACCTCATGTAACCACAATTGTTAGCTCCAAATTCACTTGAAAATCATTGTAACCACAATGTATTAGTGATTAAAATAAATGATAACCCAAATCAAAGATAGATGTGAGGCAAAGAGGCTAGGGGAGGGAAAAAATGTGGGCTTAATAGGCTTGCGACTAGGGTAGTGAAGGCCTAATAGGCCCATGCTAAGGCAAGGAGAGGTTGTAGAGGTGAAACACTTAGGGAAAGCCTTCTAGAGGCTGCCGCAAGAGGAAAAGAGGGAGTTGAGGCCTTAGGGCCTATGACGGGGCTGAGGATGGGTTTCGAGGAGGAGAAGATGGGTAAAAGGCTCATTGATTGGGACAAGAAGGTGAGAAAGGGCTACAACTAAGTCTAGCAGCACTTAAGGGAAAACATCAAGGGAAAAGAGGGTTGCAGATAGGGCAAGGTTGTGGGGGAGCGACTCCCATGCCTTGAACCCGCTCTCGGAGCATGCTCCCTTTGGGAGAGTAATTTTCGCTCCCTAGCCTTTTTTGCTGTAACATTCCAAATGCAATTTTTTTAAGGAAACACATAATTTTTGAGTGGGGCAACCTAATGATTGTTAAAATTGGAAACCATGGAAAAAATTCATGTGGGTCATCTTATTCATGGCTGATAATATTTTTATTGGATTCCTCTCGTCGAGAGGTATAGGATTGATATAAAGATCATCCGATTCCAATAAGTATTCATGGAGATATGAATTTATTTTGATTGTGGAATTATTATCAAGCCGGCCTACAATTCATGTAGGCTCAGAAGCCCAACAGTCGCATCTATTCACCCATCAACGTTGTGTATAAATATAAGAGGATTCTTCCTCATTTAGCATCACTCATCTCATCACATCTCTCTCTCTCTACTACACAGAAATGATTCTCTTCTCTACTGTGCTGAAATGGGTCTCTCTCTCTCACACATGTGAAACCGGAAGTTGCTGAATTTGAAGCTGCAACTGCAAAAGTAAAGATTGAATTGCGAGGCCTAGAAGATCTCCTCTTTGGAACTATGCTGTAGGTTCATCTGAACCTCCTCTAAAAGCCACAACTTTTGGTGGTGGAATGAAGTCAATCTGATGAACGGTTTGCAAGATATCGACTGCCCTAGTTTGAAGCCGGAAATTGCTGAAACTGAAGCTGCAACTACAGAATTAAAGATTGACTTGCCAGGCCTAGAAGATATCCTCTTTGGAACTACGCTGTAGGTTCATCTGAACCTCCTCTGAAAGCCATAGCTTCTGGTGGTGGAATGAAGTCAATCTGATGAACGGTTTGCAAGATATCGACTGCCCTAGTTTGAAGCCGGAAACTGTTGAAACTGAAGCTGCAACTGTAGAAGTAAAGATTGACTTGCGGGGACTAGAAGATCTCCTCATCTGAACTACACTATAGGCTCATCTGAACCTCCTCTGAAAGCCGCAACTTTTGGTGGTGGAATGAAGTCAATCCGATGAACGGTTTGTGAGATATCGTCTACCCTAGTTTGATGATAAAGCCGTTAATGCTGATGCTGCTGATCTAGGGTTTGCTACTGCTGATATGAATCAGATTTATTGTATTATTTCTCTCTGCTGAATTATTGAAGATAAAATAAGATTTGATCAAAGGGTTTCCCCACACATTGTGGGGTTTGTCCCTGGCTGCCGCCACATCTTGTGTCTCTTGTCTTGGCTTGTTTTCTGTCGATCGTTTAATGTTCTATCTGTACTTTTACTTTATGTACATGTGATTGCTAATCGGTGAAATATAATAAGAAAAAGAAGTAAACTGTTATAAGCATAGAACATACCATAACTTAACATGGTATCAAAGCTGAGGTGAAGACAAAGCCCGAGCAAGAGCAAGAGCAATCATTGAAGAGAAGATTAGCAAGGCTACTCTAAAAGAACTATGGGATCCTCAACACTATTTCCTGCTGAAGACAAGCTCCATGAGAAAGTTGACTATCACGGATGGAAGATGTCTATCGATCTAACCCTTGAAGATCAAGGAGAGCTGGGGATCGAGGAAGAGGAAAACCATTCAAGAAGGCTAGAAAGTCCGAATGTACCTGACCTCAAAAAGAACCTAGTGCCCATCTCGACAATGGAAGACAAAGGCTACAAGGTAACCTTCAGTAATGGCAAGGTATGTATATGGAAAAATAATGTTAAAGATGCCTTTACTCTTGGGTTTAGTGTTGATTCATTATAACAGGTCAATGGAAGTCTGCTAGGTGTCATGTCTTATGAAACATCTCTTCAGTCTGAACTTTGGCATTAGAGGTTTACCCCCCTTCATTATAAAGCTATACTCGGTGTAAGACAAATGGTGACAGGGATGCCCGAATTCTGAGTAGAGGAAGAAGGTGTATGTCTGGGATGTGTCAAAGGAAAGCTCAAAAGGGGACCATTCAAGCCAAAGTAAGACCTCCTATGTATTACAGTTGGTTCACTCAGGCATATATGAGGCTGGCATTAAGAGGGAGACTACTACACCACATACTCCCAAGCAGAATGGTGTAGCGGGAAGGAAGAACCACACAATGATGGAAGTTGTCCAGGCCATGTTACATGATCAAATACTTCCAAAGTTTCTATGGGCTGAAACTACAAACACTGCCGTATATGTACAAATCAATGCCCTCATCAAGCATTGGGTTCAATTACTCCTGAAGAAAAGTTCACCATAAGAAACCTGATGTTTCTCATTTTAGAATTTTTGGAAGCCCTGTACATATTCATGTGCCGAAAGAGAAAAGAAATAAATTGGGTGCATTTGGAAAGAAGGGAATTTTCATGGGCTATGGTGAAAATACTAAAGGCTATAGAATCTATGTAGCCAATCAAAGGGAAGTCGTAATTAGTCATGATGTCACCTTTGACGAAGATATGGCTCTCATCAAGGTGAACAATCTTCTGAATTTGAGGAGCTCTCAAGAAGCCGACACCAGGGAACCAAAAGAAAATGATGATGAATCAATTCCTGATGTAGAAGAACCCATGGATCCGATTGATCCTCCTCCATATGAGCCTTCCTCTTCTAGAAAGAAGCCTTCATGGCTTAAGGGGTTACTTGATGATGCTGAAGGACATGCTGCACCCTGAGGAACCTTCCGTCAAATTAAGAAACTTAACAGGTATCAGGGATACCTGACCATCATGAGCACGATCATACAAAATGAGCCTTCATCATTCTCAGATGTCGTCAAGCATTAACTATGGAAGGATGCTATGACCATAGAATATGAGTCTATTATGAAGAATGATGTCTGGGAAGTAGTTCCCAAACCCTGGACAAGACAATTGTTCTTCAAAATGGCTTTACAAGATAAAGCATGCAGCAAATGGAAGTATGGAAAAGTATAAGGTTCATTTTTTTGTGGTTTATCCTAGAAGGAAGGTATACACTATGATATTTTCACCTGTTGCCAAATATACGACCATCCACTTGATCATAGCACTTGTGGCTTCACAAGGATGGAACCTGCATCAGATGGATGTCAAGACCGTGTTCTTGCACGGTTCGATCAAAGAAGAGGTCTATGTGGAGCAACCCGAAGGATTTGAGATTTATGATCGAAAATCTCATGTATGCAGGTTGAAGAAGGCTCTTTATGGGCTGAAGCAAGTACCTCGAGCATGGTATGAGAGGATCGACAGCTACTTGATGAAGTTTGGATTCACTAGGAGTGAAGCTGATCCTAACCTTTACTTTAAGGTTGAAGATGATAAACGTCTCATACTGATGTTATATGTGGATGACCTCTTTCTAACAAGTGCACACCCTCTCATTCAAAAATGTAAGAGGGAGTTGGCTTCTGAATTTGAAATGAAGGACCTAGGACTGATGCAATATATCCTAGGATTCGAAGTGTGGCAGAAGCCAAGGGAAATTTTCCTGTCTCAAGGAAAATATGTAGAAAATATTTGATATGGTGGACTGCAAGCCTATGACTACCTCGAGGATCTTAACTTTTAGAAGTTATATGGTAGTGATGTCGGACTAGATTTGGGAAATGCCTCTGAGTTTCATAAACTCATTCGCATTGATGTTCTTAGTGAACCTCCATCCGAACATATGTTTTGCAGTTAGCATTGTGAGCTCATATTTGGTTGAGCCTCACTGGATTGATGCCAAGAATCTTCTGAGATATCTTCGTGGTACAATGGGTTAAGATACACTGCCGGAGATGTGAGATTACTTGGATATACTGATGCTGATTGGGCAGGCAGTGTGGTGGACCGTAAGAGCACTTTCGAGTGTTGTTTCACCTTAGGATCTGCTTCGATATCCTGGATGAGCAGGAAGCAGAAGTCGGTGGCTTTGAGCATCGCCGAAGCAGAAGATATTGTTAAGATATTGTTGCTAGCATGACCTCGTGTGAGGTAGTCTGGTTGCGAAAGCTCTTCAATGAGCTGTTTGGATTTACATTGGATGCCACTTTGATTCTCTGTAACAACCAAAGGTGGGATTCGATTAATGAGGAATCCCGTATATGTCAATTGCTCCAGCAGATAGACATCATTTGGGATATGGTAAGTCGATGAGCAAGGAGGCTCCATCACATTAAGATGATGTACAGGTCGATACACCTTGTCAAAGCCTTGAGGAAAGATCTAATCTATGATTTTCACAAACAACTTGGAGTCGTCAAGAAACCCTTGTACAAGGGTCCTGCATGTTGTATACATTGAGCTCTGGGAGCTCTGAGGGCTTGCGGTTCTTACTGGAACAACATAAGACCACAGCGTGACTCACCCTCCCCTGGTGGTTCGCACTGGAACAAGATGATTCGCTCTGTTGTGCGACAAGATGATTCACTCTCTTGTGGAACAGAATGATTCGCTCTCCTGTGTAGCAGGATGATTAGTTCTCCTGTGAGGCCTGGATTGATGTGTTCTCCATGGCGATTGTAGCAGGATTGATGTGTTCTCCTGGGAGGCCTGGATTGATGTGTTCTCCATGGCGGCCTGGATTGATGTGTTCTCCATGGAGATTGTAGCAAGATTGATGTGTTCTCCTGTGAGGACAGGATTGATTAGTTCTCCTGTCGAGGCATCCTACCCATGCAGTCTGGGACTCATGGGAAGTACCTCTCATCTGATCAATGAGCAGGGAAATGAAGTTAGGGACCATAGTAGTACCGATGGACACATCGTTGTATTTACCGTACTCCCTACGCTAGGATGACCTCCATTGATCTGGGATCAATGATACTGGTCTGGGACCAGTGGTAGGAGTTGTACATACTATGACGCTGACTTCGGGTCAGCTGAGACTGGTCTGGGACCAATGGTACATACTTCGAGACTGACTTCGTGTCAGTGCAGGACTGGTCTGGGACTAGTGAGAGTCGTACATACTATGATGTTGACTTCGGGTCGGTTGAGACTGGTTTGGGACCAGTAGTACACTCTCTGAGCCTGCGATACTGGTCTGGGACCAGTGGTGAGAGTCGTACATACTATGACGCTGACTTCGGGTCGGTTGAGACTGGTCTAGGACCAGTAGTACACTCTCTGAGCCTGCGATACTGGTTTGGGACCAGTGGTAAGAGTCGTACATACTATGATGCTGACTTCGGGTTGGTTGAGACTAGTCTGGGACTAGTGGTACGCACTCTGAGACTGACTTTGGGTCAGTGGAGAATGGTATGAGACATTCTCGATCAATTCTTCTTCTTCATAGTTCAGCAGAGCTGAGTTGAGCAGAGCTAGCAGAGCCAACAGAGCTGAGCAGAGCAAAGCTAGCAGAGCCAGCAGAGCTGAGCAGAGCAGAGCTAGCAGAGCCAGCAGAGCTGAGCAGAGCAGAGCTAGCAGAGCTAGCAGAGCTGAGCAGAGCAGAGTTAGCAGAGCCAGTAGAGCTGAGCAGAGCAGAGCTAGTGGAGCCAGCAGAGCTGAGCAGAGCTAAGCTGAGTAGAGCAGAGCCAACAGCGTTGAGATGAGTAGAGCAGAGCCAGCAGAGCTAAGCAGAGTTGGGCAGAGCAGTGCAGGGCACTGATGGAAGAGATAGTACAGTCAGACTTATGGATCACCAGATGGATTTCTCCCTAGTTGAGAGGGAGTGTTAAATTGGCAACTAGGGCCAAACTCCATGTGGGCCGGCTTATTTATGGCAGTTGATATTTTTATTGGATCCCTCTCGTCGAGCGGTGTAGGATTGATCCAAAGATCATCCGATTCCGATAAGTATTTATGGAGATATGAATTTATTTTGTTTATATAATTATTATCAAGCCGACCAGCGCTTATGTAGGCTCTAGAAGCCCAACCGACGTGTCTATTCATCATCCTCGTTTTGGTATAAATAGATGAGGATTTGTTATCATTTTGGATGTGTATTCTTGATGTGATCTCCTCTCCACGTCTTGGGTTTTGAGAAGGAGAGTCACAAAAGGAGTACGCTGCCCTAGTTTGATGATACCCTAGCCATTGTATGATGATCCACGCAGCAAAGGAGACGTGCATAGGAGACATGTTCACGCAACAAAGGGAAGACATCATACGCTGTAATAAAGACCTTCTAAACGCAGGTATACACTGCCCAAAACAGTCATGTTATATGCAGGTTCCGTTGTAAATATATACCCAGGTATATATGCAGATTCCGTTGTAATACGCAGGTATATATGCAGGTTTCGTTGTAAATATATATACGTAGGTATACACGCTGTGAATCAACAATCCTCATCCACGCAAGTCAACGAGACTTCCTGAATGCTTACACGCAGTCATATGGAGGCCCAAACGCTGTCAAACCCTAGCCGCAGTAAGGCGCTATTCATGGTTATATGCATTCAAGGGTTACGCAGGGCATAAGATTAATACGCTGGTCATGAAACATAAAGACTGTCAACACAATATAAATGAAAACGCAGTCAATGTAATATATATATTGGAACGCAGGTTAATATATGTCATGTGGCTCATATGAATGTCATCACAGATATATTGGAACGCAGGTTAATATATGTCACGTGGCTCATATGAATGTCATCTCAGATATATTGGAACGCAGGTTAATATATGTCATGTGGCTCATATGAATGTCATCACAGATATATTGGAACGCAAGTTAATATATGTCACGTGGCTCATATGAATGTCATCACAGATATATATATATATATATATATCTATATATATACGTTGTAGAACAGTCATATACATACAAAATGCAGTGATCATGGATTATATTTTCACTGTTCATGGAGGTACAGATACGTTGTTCATTATATGTAGCCCTAATGATATTGTCTAGGTATATACACTTTGATGGCATAGAGACAGGGACATTGTTATTATGTGTGATCTGGAAAATATATATATAATGCAGTCATGGGCAGCCGCACTATGTGTGATCTGAGACATAGCCTAGCTGCTTTGCTAGGCTGCAAGCCATAGCAAGCAGCTAAGCTAGATATACATTTGGCAGTATAATCGCAGTTGAAGCATGATGAGATCATGGGCAGCATGAGCAACATGAAGCATGATAAGATCATGGGCAGTATGATGACTATCATGATTAGTACAGCATGGTGCAGTACACTGTAAGGTACAGCAAATGGACGAGATGCAGAATGATGATAGGTGAAGGAGTCACCTTGAGTATCAGTTGAAGCAGAATGTCTTCAACTGATCTCATCGTTATAGAAGATGATCTATGCTTAGATCTAGATAAGTCAAAGTGTTGACTTCTATTGTAAATGTATCTCTCTCTCTCTCTGTGTTGAACTTTGAAGATAAAAGAAGATTTGATCAAAGGGTTTCCCCACACATTGTGGGGTTTGTCCCTGGCTCGCGCCATATCTTGTGTCCTCTTGTCTTGGCTTGTCTTCTGCGTTTTATATTTATGTTCTATCTGCAGTTTATCATAATGCTGATGTGATTGCTAACTGTGAAAATTTAAATAAATTGCTCTAGCATAGAACATACCTAATCTTAACATCTTATCTTGGGTTCCTAGCCCTCAAAGAATATTGGTCCTCTTGCCTACTCTTATCTTGGATGCCCTACACATCCTCAAAGAGCATCAGATAGCAGATGAATACCCAATTCTTCCATTCTTTCTTCCTAGGTGAAGACAAGAATGTTGTGTCTATCTCTCCCTCTTAACTAGGGAAGATATGCCCATTCTTGTAAGGGAATGTACCCAAGTTCCCTTTGACCAGGAAATTGCCCAAGTTCCCTCTTAACTAGGGTCTCTCTCTTTCATTAACAACTTCTTCTTCGTGGGTCCTTCAGCTGCTTGATCAATTTCTTTCCTTGATGTCATGAAATTCAGTCGAGCCTCTTCCTTGTAGGGCATTAGCCATCCATCACTTTCTATCTTGGTTCGTCATGTCATTTCGTTTTTCATGGAAAGTGGCCTTCTTGATACATATCTGGAAACTTCATCAAATGGCTACTTCTTCATCATGTTTCTTTTAGGAATTTCCATCCAGCTCATGAATGTTAGTTGTACTTGTACTTACAATTCTCATTCCAGTAGCCTTGCATGAACTCATCAAGATATTTTTCAAGAAATCAAAACATAACATTAAATCAAATCGTACCTTTCGAGAAGACTCTTCATCATGACATCTTCCTATGGGTATCATCATCCTGCATACATGTTGACACATCTCCCAAAGATATCATTGTCAAGGGTCTCTATCTTTTTCAGACTTCCATCAGAGTCTTCATATCTTTCTGGGAGATTTCCTAATCAAATCTTCTTGGTCTTTTGGATGTTGATTGCCTTTATCATGGTTGGATATCTCACGATCTCTTCCTTCCTCACACATTCCATTCCTAGGAGCTTTCAATTAGAGTTTCTTAATTAGTCAACCACCTCATACTTCATATGAGGACATATTATGTTGATTTCATCTACTGTGACTTATGCCTTCCTGCATTCTTTTATAGGAGGAGATCCTTTTTCTCTTAATCATGCTTCTCAAGATAGAAGTAATGATCCATGTTACCTGCAACCATACGACATGGCATTATAATATTAAATACAAGCATACAAACCTCATTTTTCCTTTAGGTCATCTAGGCTTCTTCCAACAGCTTCCTTGATTGAAAAGATCTTCAATCCCTTGATCTGCTTCATTTCTCATGTCATCATACCATCCTCCCATAAGTTGGAGTTCTTGATGAAACACTTGCTTCCTCTCTAGATTAGTAAACCCTCCGATGAGGATTCCATCAGAGAATCTTGAGGATCTTGCATATCCCCATTTGGCAGATGCTTCCTTTGAGCCTTGTCCTGGATGACTTCTTCCTTTCCTTCAATGTCCAATGAGGTTCCCAAGAGCTATATCCTTCATGTTTGACTAGCATGGATTTTGTCCTTCATGATTCCCATGGTGATGTACGAGCTCTTGTTTCTAATGCTTTCATGATGTCATGATGCATCTTATTATCATGGTCATATCAAAAGATTGAGGAGCTTATGATAAGACCCATTCGTGAGGGATACCATCTCAATCATAACAAAGATCTGTTACTCCCTCTTTCCTTGGCCCTTTTCTTCAGATTCCTCCATTATCCGGCGATATAACCTTTCTTTTCATAATCTTTCCATAGCACTGTTCTGTCTTGTTTGAGAACCAAACTTCCCTTTCCTTTCTGCAAATGTTTGAGTCCTTTAACCTTCAACAGTTTTTCCCTCAACTTGTCTTTTTCTATCTAACATAGAGACCACAAGTTGTCAATTGAGGTAGCCTTCTTGTTCATGGACATTTGTTACCTTCTTATCAATTAGAACAATGATGATTATCTTCTTATCATCTCTCCCAGATCTCCCAAGTGAGATCTCATGAAGATATTCTTTCATTCTTTGATATCTTCAATTTTTGTGTAGATCAGGTCTAAGTGATATGACCTTCTTTTTTGCATTTTTCAAAGAATATATCTTCTAACATTTCATATATCTCTTTCATGTCTCCTTTCCTGCTACATGAGAGTACCTTCACTGATTTCATAAGAATTCTATGAGTCCCTTGATCATTTTCCATGCATTCAAACAATGCTTGACCTTTAGAGACCTTCCCATAGATATCAATGACTTCTCTTCCGAGGATTATATCAGTCCTCCTTTCTTATGCAAGGAATTTCGATGACCCAACCGATTTATAGATTTCCTTGCAAACACAAAGTCATTTAACCAAACTTGATTATAGGATAAAAGATACTTACTTGACAAGTGAAGATGAACTCTTCTACTTGATCACTTTGATGATGGTTGAAGAAGATGTATTGGAGTTTCCTCTTGGATGGTCTTCTTTCAGATGAAGAAGCCTTTTTTCAATATAGAAGGTTGCTCCTTTTGATGAGGATGATTTGTTGCTTCCTCGGATGATCTTCTTCTAGGGCAAGGAGATGATCCTTTCTTGAAGATGACGATGTCTTCAGTATGCTTTGCTATCTTTTGTAGCGTAGATCAAGACTGCTTCTTTGATATAGGGTTTGATCCTTCAATGTAGATCTTGATCCTTTTTCTTTGATGTATGTTAAGTTTTGGTATGTTCTATGCTTATAACACTTTATTTCTTTTTCTTATTATATTCCACAGATTAGCAATCACATGTACATAAAGTAAAGTGCAGATAGAACATTAAATGATCGATAGAAAACAAGCCAAGACAAGAGACGCAAGATGTGGTGGCTAGCTAGGGACAAATGATCCAGGTGGATGTTGGTGGCCACCCACCTATCCCATTTGGACCCCCGCAACTGTCTCTTTCAGTTTTTAAGTTTCCGTAAATGTAGCACAATTTACTATTTTTAGTAGTTTTTTTTGGGTCCTGAACTTCCGGAGCCGTTTTGAGGCCCTAAACGACGTTTTTTGGGAAATCTGGGGGCAACATGGGTCCATGGACCGATGTTCCCCTTCCCAAAGTGGTAGTTCTCGGATAGATCTTTCTAACGAGCTATCATACGCGTCAAACGGAAATCGTATGCCAAAGTTACGACCCCGGGAAATTGATGTACCAATTTACCCAAAATGGGGCCCACAATTTGGCGTTTCATCTTCTAAGGGTTGGTTTTGGAATGTGAAGGGTTTTCCAATTGTTTCTCAATAATAAATAGGCCTTCGAGCCTCATTGTAACACAAGTTCGGAACAGTTCAGAGACATGTAGCCACACATCTCTTCTCAGAGATAAGCTACCATCGTCCTAGCTGGTTTTATTTCCAATTCTGGTTGTAAGCATATTTCGGTATTTTCCATTAATGAAATGAAGTGTTATTTCCGCTGCATCTCTTTATTTATGTTTATCGCATCTCTGTATTTATGGTTA
>APFE031723845.1:86171-112077 GCA_000404065.3 Pinus taeda
AAAAAATCCTTTTAGCCAAATGGTCTCATGCTAAAAAACAAGATAATGAGAAACATGTGGGGTTATTTTCTACCCGTATCTCCTTATTATAGGTTCAATGATGATGGCATCAATGCGGTGAGTCTCGTCATGTCTCTCAAATACAATAGTTGCTCCTCTTTAGGCAAGGTATTGAGAAGAATTTCAATAGCTAGCTTAAGTGAAGGGATTTCACATTTGATTGTAAGTGTTTTCTCTAAACCGTACACCAGTTGCAATGGAGTGAATTGAGTGGTCATCTTAGCATAAGTTCTATAAGGCCAAAGAGCTGATAATAACATTAAATTCCAATCCTTTATGTGCTTCGCAATCGTACGCTAAAGCATAGTAATCAAAAAATTATTGGTTGCATTAACTTGGCCATTGACATGTGCATAATAGAAAGTTGAGCTATCATGTCGAAGAGGCAATTGAGTAGTCAGTTCTCCCATCATGTGGTGATGAAAATGTGATCCATGGTGAGTCACGATAGCTTGAGGGACACCAAAACGTGCTATGACATGGTTAAAAAGGAAGTCAGTAGTAGTAATACCGTGAGCATTGTATGTAGGCATTGTCTGGACCCATTTAGTAAAATAGTCGATCATGATGATGATATAACAATGCCCTCGACCAAGCAAGGGTTACATGTGAGGAAATCAGTGCCCCATTTGGTAAATCAGTGAATGGAAATAACTGGGTGTAGGGCTGCGGGTGGGGAAAGTTGTTTTTGCTTGAAAATTAGACATTCATGGCATTTTTGGATAACCAAAATGTAAACTTTGAAGATAGAATGCCATAGATAGCTTGCGTGGAGGATTTTCTAAGCAGTGGCATATCTAGACATATGAATACCATAGGCACGATAGTGGTAATCATTTAAGACCGGCTCAGCCTCTTCAAGGGTGAGACATTTATAAAGAACAGAGTCCAAACTGACCTAATACAATGTGTCGTGGAGGATCCGATAAGGTTGGGACTGATGCTATATGTCGCAACCGTGAGATCACAACAATGCAAATAGGAAAGTGTGGGTTTGGAGAGAAATAATAATGTCTCCATACCATGGGTCAAGAGTGTTGATTGGGAACAAATTTTAATGAGGTATATGCTCAGTAAAATCAATTGGAGTGCTTACAGACATAAGAGCACATATCAACTCAACAAAGAGGAGTGATTTATTTGATTTGGCAGCAGTAAATTCCAAATCAAACTCTTACACAATAATGATCCATTTGGAGTATTTACTCCCAGTAACTGACGAGTTAGTATATATGTTATGGCGTTACAATAAAAAATCATAGTGGTTCTTCGTAAAAGGATATAGTTTCGAAATCTTTCGATGGCACGCACTGCCACCAAGCCAGGCTTTTCAACATGAGCATATCGAGACTGAGTATCAAGAAGATTCTATCTCAAATAATAAACCACATGCTCATTTTCATTGTAGTTGTCGTGAACTCACACCATAGAAATAGTGGTATTAGTTCATGCCAAATACAAGAAGTAAGTGCAATGATAATCGAGGGGATGTAGTAAAGGAGCACTAATGAGCGCATTATTTAAAGCGTCGAAGGATTCCTAGACAACTTCATCCAAAATAGAAGGGATCCTCTTCTTAAGTATGTGAGTAAAACCATTGGCAAGTTCGGCATAATTAGAGACAGATGGATGGAGAAAATTAGCTTTTCCCTATAGGCACTGCAATTGCACTAAGGATGTGGGTGGGGGGGGTATAAATTCGTATCGACTCAAATTTCAAATGATCAATCGTGATACCTTCAGAAGACACCACAAAACTGAAGATCCTGCGAGACTTGACGGGAAGCACACACTTGTATGGATTGAGATGGATATCATAATGCTGACATCGTAAAGAGATAGCTCTTAAGTGATCTAGATGGTCATGACGTTTAGCCAAATGAGTTGGTATGCGGTCGAGGTATGGCTGAAAAATGTGTCAAATGTCATGAAATTCATAGACATTACTCGTTTGAAGGTAGTGCCACCATTCTTCAAACCGGAAGGAAGCTTTTTGTAAGTGAAAGTACCCTAGGGACAGATAAAGGTCATTTTGTGTTGATCAGTGGGTGAAATGTTAATCTCGTTATAGTGAGAAAACCCATCCATGAATGAAAAAATATTACTCCCAGTGCATTCGGTGATGATTTGGTCGATAAAGGTAGTAGGATAATTGTCCTTAGGACACTTAATATTGATATCTTGGTAATCAACAAAAACATGCATCGTGCCCTGCGTTTTGGCAACACGGAAAATATTGGATAACCAATCCGTGAATGGAATAGGATAAATGAAATGCACTTTCAAAATCTTCTCTACTTCTACTTTGATAGTAGTAGCTTTTCAAGGGCGCATCGGGTGAAGTTGTTGTTGAATAGGCTTAGTGCCAAGATAAGCTGGAATCTCATCCACCACTATGACTACATTGATATGAGGAATTTCCTCGTATCGCCAAGAGAAAAAGTCTTTGAAATTTTTAAAAAGCTGAGTATAAATCTTCATCTCATGTGGAGAACCCCAATATGAATGATCTCGAAAATTCCTAGTTTAGTAGAAATGTCAAGAGGCATTGTAGCAGTGATATTTCCCATATTAGCATCCGAACGGACTTCATGCACTAGGATAAGTTTCTGAAGTGCAGGTGTAGGAGAATGAGAAGCATACGCTTCAAGACAGGAAGGCATCTCATCGAGGCTAGGAAGAAAAGAAGAATGATGATGTAGACCGTTTCATGGAATTTCATCGAGAGACATGACCTCAACGATACTCTCATTGGTGGGGAATGTCTCATTCAAAGGATCGAGAGAATCTAAAGAACCCATTGAGGGAGATGGCATGTAAGTGTCAATGTTCATACTCAATACAGTATGAGATTCTGAAGTGGTCATCGAAGCTAAGACAATTTCTTGATAGTTTATCTACAATGGAATTAAAGGCATAGCATCACCAAATGAATCAATTTGATCTTTGGTAGGGATAATCCAAGGATTTGTAGAGTGTGAGATCATACTGATTGAATGAACATTCGAAGGTGGGAGAGAAAAGGTACCCATTAAAGCAGAGTCTTTGAAAAGACCTGCCCCCACAATCTCATAAGGAATCATAGTATTTTCCACATAAGGAATGTTGTCGTTCGTTGAACCAGAATAAAAGAAGGACAGTTGATCAACCGTGAAAATTTTTACTTCATGAGGAATATGAAGTATGCAGAACAAAGAAGACACCACAAGTAACATGGCGTGGGTCCAGCTTCACTCAAGAAGAAGGTTGTAGTTGAGATTGGCATCTAAAAATTCTACTTCTAATTCAACAGTCTTTCCTTCTAATGTAATCGACAAGTTTGTGAGAATACCATATGGACATGAACCTCTGCCATCAAAGGCTTCCAAGGTATTAGAAGATTGGTTAAGAGAGGGAGAGATAATGTATTTCCAACACAAAAGTGACATGATGTGGGTCAAGGCACCTTGATCAATAATTGTTCAACAAATCATCTTTCCTTTGATAAGGACCTATATCAGAAATGCAATCTGGTGAGGAATACGAGGCACATGATTCTCTAGATCGAAAGTAATTAGACTCGAATAAGAAGGATGGATAGCACCTATAGAAAATAGTAGTGACTTCTGCTGCATTGGAAAGGATTGGAGAACCTCTAAGGCACACATCACTGAAGGTGCTCGAGCTAAATCCTCAACAAATTGTAATGTTCTTCACCTCTAGCATTTAGATTAAAAGATGAGATCCAAAGAACACCTTTGGGAGGTAGATGGATGACGGGCTCATTGTTAGGGTGCTCGATATGGACTAGACCTAAACTAGACGGAGTAGAAGTTAAAGGAGTATCGGTGGCTTCTTTCTTTGTTATCTGCTTAGACATGGTTTAATAGTCCTTAGATCAAGTAGTGATTGAGATAGGTGATGAACCTTGCAACATGAAAACTTGGGAACCTAAGGAAGTAGAAGACTAAGGTTGGTCTACTAAGTTGCTCTGGTATGATGGAAGGGGTTATTTTAAGATAGCCAAGTCCCTTGCTATAAGTAACTAACTTCACATCATCGGGACAACCCTTAGTGTAATGATCCTCCTCACAGATGAGGCAAGGATGTTTCATCTTTCTTCTAGAAGCATCCTCAACAAAGGATTTATGAGGGTCCTTTTTTGGGGCATCGACTTTGGCCTTACCTTTGGCTTTATTTTTACCTTTAGAGGTCTTATCTGCTGTGATTGACCGGACAACATGTACCTCAGAGGTTTTGCGAGGACTGGATGAATGTTTGGAGGGATTATTGGAACTAGTGTTCGAGATAGATTTTTACTTTGAAGAAGCTTTCGTAGAAGTCTAAGACACATAACCAATTACACCATCAACAGGTGGTTTATCTAGGGACTTTAATGTTGTCAGATCCGATGATGGTCTCAGAGCATCACGTAAAATCTCATGCAATGTGCCATATTGTGAATAGACCAAGTCTAAATACTTGGCACAGGGATAGATTGCTATTTAGTAATACATCCACCCATAGTTATGTCCTTAGAAATTTTGGTGACAAATGATTTTGTAAACCATTATGTCAACAAATCATCAAAAATCTCAAACTTGATCAGGTGGCGTTGACACCTCCATTCATGGATATGCTTGGAAGAAAACCCAAATCATCACTTATCGAGTGTTTGGATAGATAGGTCTAAGGAATATGGAACCTCTTCAAATCATTGGTCACATGTACATCCTACAGATGAAGGAATCATTAAGTCAATGATGATAGGAGAGGCACCATGGGAAGATTACCACCATCATTCCCATTTTCTGGATTACCACGAAGATTATTCTAGTGACCTTAATCATCTTTAGTTTTTTATTTCCTATCAAATACAGTAAATACGGTGGATTCCGAGTGAAATCTGTCCAATATTGAAGAAACTATCGCCATAAATATCTCGACCAAACCTAATGTTGTAGAGAATATTCATGTCAACAAATCTTGCTCTTCTTCAGAACTTGAAATGTATTGCAATCTCTTTCACGAATTCAAAGATGTCTTTGCATGGTCATATGAAGAAATTCTAGGCATTGACTTGAACATCGTTGAACATGAAATCAAGATGTATCCAAATGTCAAACTAGTATGACAACTGCTTTGGCAGGTACACCCGAAGAAAGCCACTACCATCAAGGAAGAAGTTGAAAAACTTTTACATGATGGTTTCATCACCCGGTTCCTCTAACTGATCAGGTATCAAAATGCAACAAGAAAAAGATGGCATATTTCTCTCATAAACAAGATATCTCAAGGAGATTATGAAGAAGTATACAATGGAAGATTGCAGAAATGTATGTACTCCCATGATGATAGGATATATCTTTAGTTCTAGTGATGATTCTCCCATAGTAAACCATTTAGAGTACAAATCTATGATTTGATGCCTTCTTTAGCTAACAGGTACTAGATGTGATATCTTGCATGCTATTGGGATTTTTGGACGCTTCCAAGCCAATTTAAAAGAATGGCATCTTCAGTGAGTAAAGAGAATATTAAAATATCCCCAAGGATCTGAATACTTTGGTCTATGGTATCCTAAAGATGCAGATCTTACCCTTCATGCATACACATATGCAAATTGGGATGGAAGTTTTGATGATCGAAAAAGCACTACTAGGGGTGAATTTTACATAGAACCCTCATTGGTATCTTGGCTCAACAAGAAACAAATTTCCATTGCCTTATCTACATCGGAAGCATAATATGTGGTTGTTGTGTCTTGTTGCACACAAATTCTCTCGATAATGCAAACATTACAATATATAAAAATAAAATGTTCTCCACCCATCTCCATCCTATGTGATAATACAAGTGCTATTAGTATTTCGAAATTCCTGTTATTCACTCCAAGACCAAGTATAGGCCAATTAAGTATCACTTTGTACGAGAACATGTTCTTGAGAGAAAGGTTAAATTGAAGTATGTTCCCTCCAAAGAACAATTTTCTAATATATTTACTAATCCTCTTCTTAGAGAGGCATTTGATTTCTCACATAGAAACTCGGAGTTGTCTCTACCTCATTTTGTTGTTAATATAGTCTACTGAGTCTACAGGTAAAAATTCAGAGGGTTTTTTTATGTACATGGGTTTCATGAAGTATAGTTATGTATATATGTGGGTTTCCTTTCATACAGTCACGTTTGTTTTTCTCTGAGGGAAGATTAGTGGGAAAGAATCATGGTGAACCTTTGACATGCTACTCACAACTATGATTTGGTTTTTCTTCGTGTTGTGTTGATGGGTATAGTTTGCTAATAAGGTGTTGAGTTATGTTTTTCTCATTTATATTTATCTCATTCACGAATATGCATTGATGAATGAGTTGTTGACAATGAACACGTAGCAAAAGTTGATAGAGAGCATTAGTCTTGCAGAATATAATGCATTGTTGGCATTATGGTTGTTTAATTATGCTAATATTAAGATGTTTTGGTTTGAGTTATTGATTTCATATTTGTCATCTGATATAAAGGTCATCTGGACACCTATGATGTAATAATTGTCATATCGAGTTATGTATGGAATTTTTAGGACATGTCAAATATGCAATCCCACTTGATTGGGTGGTAGTGTCAAAAATGTATGCACACTTGGCTGGGTGGTTGAGTCAAATATGGATCCCCACATGGTTGGGTGATTGCTGTAAGTATGAGTCCTTGTTGATAGGAAGGTCATACTCAGTTGAGTTATAGTTTCATGATTTTCATTTGAAAATCTTTCTGAAGATTCAGCATGTGCTCACACGGAGCATGAATAATATAGTGAAAATAAGATCTAAAGGTGGATCTTTGGTCTCGCCTTTTCCCTTGATGTCAAAGGGGGAGAGTATATTGGTCTTTAAATAACTCTTATTTGATGTATCTAACACGTTTCTATAGGTTGAGGTGATAAAAACCAATTTGGTTCCCATCAAGTTAAAAAGGGGAGATTGTTGGCATTATGATGCATGTGTTGTCCATGATGGAAACTCAATTGTAATAGAATAAGTATAAAGAACCAAATTTATGTACATGTTGGCTCACTAATTTAGAAATAAGAAGAGTCCTTACCATGGTATTAGCCAACAATATTGAGTACGGTAAGAGTTACCTCATCTTGTCCATGATTACCATTGACACTACTGTAGTTTTGACTCGTGGTATTGGCTAAGGCTCTAACTATATAAAGAGGTTAAGTTCAAAGTGCTAAGTGTGCATGTGAAATGGTTTTTGATGAATACTTAAATTTGAAGTATATATGCATTATAAGGGCCATAGTACCCACATAGCCCTGAAATAATTATGCATTGATGAATACAATGATGGGTGAGGATCTTGGGACCTAAAATGACTTTCCATCATATCATCTTCTCATGGATTGACTAGATCTAAGTATTGATAAAAGTTTTTATCTACTAATATTATGATCTCAGTCTTTCTGAAGTTCTGAAGAGTTGTGCAATTTTAGATTAAAATTTGTACATTTGTATGCAAGTTGGTCTTGGGTAAGTCCTGTGTACACGCGGATTAGTTTCCTAAAAATTGCACACATAAAGGAAGGATTCATGCCCATAAATGACTAATGAGCCTCATGAGTGCCATTGTATCTCTTTTATTCATCAATGACATCCTCATATTGAATTGGGTTGACTCATAATGTGTGAAGTAGAACTAGTTGAATGATGAAGTTGAATTTGTTTACATGTTGATTGGTTGAAAATGTTATTGATGTTGCTAACTATATGAGGTTTCTATAAGCTAACACAATATTTCAAAATAACCCTCATCAACTCTATTTCTCATTTAGAATTAGAAGTTTTTAGTATATTGCGATTTGTATGGAGGTTTCTCTATAGAAAAACACATATATATACTAGTTTCTTTAAGTGAAGTAGCATGTACATGTTGGAATATCAATGATCATAGTTGTGGTTGATTCTATGTGTTGATACAATATTCTGAGTTCAACTATGTGTTTTGGCTATAGCGATCTCACATATTTGTTTGAATTAGGTTTGTTTTTGCTTTAGTTGATCTAGAATTTGTGATGTATTAAAACAAGTGGATCGAGTGTGAATATTTATGAAACGTGGTCCATGGATGTTGTTGAGGGTTGCAACCTTGATTGAGAAGTCAAAGCTTCTTTCGTGAATAGTATCTCGTAATTAGATCACGGTGTTGGATCTCCCTTCCAATAGGAGTTGGAGTACGATTGAAGGTTGTAGCCTTGAGTAGGTGGGTGTGTGTAGTGCCATGCATCTACAAAAGTACAAGAATATAAGAATTTTTTGATATTTATAAGTTTGAAGACTCAAAAGAAAACAACCGATGGTTTTCTCCCACATTCTGTTTCCACCTTAAATCTTGGCGTTCATGTGTGTTTCTTATGTGTGATACTTTATTGTGTTCTTACTCCACCTTCTTACTGCTTATCAAAAGCCTCATAAATCTCTTACATTTTGGTTTAGGTTTAACAAATAAAGAATTAGTTTATGTATATTTTCTTCGGAATCCATGGAATTCAATTTAGTTTTTGATGAGTGTGTCGAACTAGCAAGGGTGGTTCATCTTCACCATGTGAAAGAACTATTGAAAGACTCCTCTTATTTTTCAAATATATAGAGATGCATGACATGCTTAGTGGATAGATCTTTATTTTTAATTGTATTTTTGCGATATTCTTAATTTTATTTTAATTAATTATTTCATGTTTTAATTCTATTATTATGTTTTAATTTTTAATTCTGTCTTGGGATGGGTATCCTATTCAATTATTTTAATTTAATTAAGCTTTAGTAATTCAAATTAATTAAAATTAAAATAATTTGAATAGGGCAACCCATCCCAAACAAATAAAAAATTAAAACATAAACAAATAGAATCAAAACAATGAAATTAATAAACAATTAAAAAATTAATAATTAATTGGAAATAATAAAATAAATAAATATAATGAAATGAAATGAATATAAGTATAACCATATATGTATTTTAATTTTAATAATGGATTAATTGAAATTGAAATAATTAATTAAAAATAAATATAATTAAATTAATTAAATCAAATATAGTTAAAATAAATAGAATTAAAACATGAAATAATTAATAGAAATAAAATTAAGATAATATCACAAAAATACAATTAAAACCAACAATTAAAAATAATTTAAATATCTGTGGGTTATGCATGTCATACATCTCTATATATTTGAAAAATAAGACCACTCTTTCAATAATTCTTTCACATCCTCAAGATGAACCACTATTGCTCGTTAGAAAGATCAAAAAAAAAAATTAAATGCCATGGATAGAAAATCTACATAAACATGAGACATGAAACTCAAAAAGCAACCTCAAAAACAAAAAAGTTAGTTTTTTTACAAATTTACTAAAAATACACTAGTTTCTTGTACAATAGTCAAATATGTACCTAAATTATTATTGTGAGCTTTTAAAATAGTGATTTAGCCCCTCATATTTTTCCCAACAAACTAAACATCATCTTTGTCATGACTCATCTAAACATCATCTTTGTCATGACTCATCTAAATATTGAATGCCTTCGCAGCAAGCAAGAGGAGACGATGGTTGACCCAAGATGTTTATGGTAGGAAGTCTCTAGAGAATCTTAAGGCTCCATCCATCTAAGAAGAAAACACGGATCCATCAATCTAAGAAGAAAACACTTCTCACTATGATATTTCAACCTATTCCTCCGAAGTCCACATGTATCTACCGTGAAAAATTCATATCTAACCCTCGTACTCCCTAGTAAAAATAAAAACACTATCTATCCATGAATTTGACAGCATGATAGCCCGAATCACAACATTAGTGCGGCTCATTAAAAGCAATCCAATACACACACTATAAACAAAACATCGACGAGAATAGTGACAAGAAAAAAACACTTTTATATGCTAATCTACTTATTTACATAGAAGTATTAACTATCATAGCACTACATCCTCACGACCCTTCCATTAGGTATTTAAACTAGAACTCCCTCTAATACCAAATACGAAATTCTAATGGTAGACAAATTACTCACAAATAAATTTGTATATTCCATACAAATCCAAATTACAAGTTACATAAATAGTTTTCTTGAGATCCAAGGGATTCCAAACAACTATAATACATTTGTTAAGATTTTAAGGAAAAATCACATTTAGAACAAAGCATGTAAGTGTTTCTAACCTAAATGAGGGTTCATCATCACTAAGAGGATGAGGGGAAAGATTAAATCACATAAATTTATAGATCTTAGAGATGAAAGGTAAATTCCAATGGTTAAATAAAACAAGTGAAAGATCTAGGTCAAATCAAATAATTTTGATTTTATTTTAAATTTTTAACTTTAAAGGAAGATTCTTCATGTTAATTCTCATCACTTTCCAGCCCATAAACTAGGTGTTCTCAATACTCTAGCTACTAGGGCTATGTTGATTTAGGATGAAAACCATATGATGGATGACAAAAACCATCTCTTCAATGTCTTCAATAAGAATGGTTATAGCAAGTTACAAGGTTTCAAAGCCTTTTTAAAAGATATTAGGGGACCTAATTTTAAAAAAGAGGTTAGGGTGGACTAGAAGGGATGACTCACAAAATTGCTAGAATTCTTAAAAAGGAAAAGATTGGTTGCACCTTTAGACCTTTTAAAACCATTATTACCTCTTTAAGATATATCAAAGACCCTATTGATCACAAATGCATCAAAGGTGTTTATTTAATCCTATGCTCATGTAGAACCGAGTACATATGTGAGAATGCTAGTTCCATTTCATAAAGGATTAGGAGCATGTTACACTCCTTAAGCATTGTAGGACCCTCATGCATAGCACCTTGAATTAACAAAGCACCATAGGATTCTAAGGTCCTAGCCAACATTGATTATTTCCATCACCCAAAATTAAAAGAAGCCATTGAAATTGAAAAAAGGAAAAAAACTCATGATAGGGACAATTGATGGAATTTAAACCACTCTTGGATCCATTCTCTTTGTTCTCTAGCTCCTTAGTTAGTTTTGTTTATTTATATATATATTATATATATTATATATAATTTTTTTTGAATCTACATTATCTTGTTATTCGTATTAATTGATATTATATACATTTTTAAGTCTCAATTATTTTTTTTATTTAATTAATTATATTATATATTATATTATATATATATATATATTTATATATATAATTTTAATATATATTACTTAAATTAATAATGAGTCTTTTTTAATACTTTCTTATTTTTAAATTGGTTCAAACCTTCTTTTAAAATAAAAAATTCAAAATAAAATAGACTAAAAAAAATCATAATTATTTTGTTTGACCTTGATTATGTAAGGTCCACTTGTTTTATTTAACAGTTGGAATTTACTTTTCATCTCTTATCTCTGAGATCTATAAATTTTGTGAGTTAATATTTAGCTCGTCCTAATGATGAACCTTGATTTCTATTCCAAAAGTGTCTAAAGTTTGTTCTCAATGTGACCTTTCTTAAAGATATGAACAATATATTGTTGAGAGAATTATAAAGAAGGAGAATATTGTTGAGAAAATCTTTCAAAAAAACTCCAACAACCCACAGCTTAATCTTAAATATCTACTAAGGTAAGCATTATTTCCAAGATTTCCATATCTAATTTGATGATCCTGCTTTTTCCTTCACAATTTTGGTTGGAGTTGATTCTTGTAATGCACATTGTAAATTATTCAAAACTTTTATTTCTTTTATTTTGACTGAAAAATAAAAAATTTGAGAAAATAATGAGTGACATAAATATTTATATTTAGTTTACAATAAAAAGATTTTTGTTGTGTGTGGTTAGCACTCTTTAGAATTTGTTAAAAGTTGTCAAGTGGAACATAACTCCTATCTATGAGGGAACTAACCAGTAATAAATAAAGACTAGTTTGAAACCAAGGAAAACAATGCACCACTTTGCCTTTAGGGTTTAGGAGAAACAACTAATAAAATTATATTAAGATTGTGTGAGCAGTGATAACTCTTTACTAGTTTTTCTGAAGGGAATATATAAGTATTTTATTAAACAATGAGACAATTTTTTGGAGGACAAGGTTTTTGGAGCCAACAAGTGTGGTACATAATCAGGTCCTGGATTTTGTTAATACTAAAGGTATTAGTAATGATTATAAAAGATAAATTAGAATAGACATTGAGTTGAAAACTATGAAAGTAAAGATAAATTTATAATGTTTAAGAAAAGAAAAAAACTAGGTCTATGTAACTATTCTAAAGTGTAATAGGTGAGATTTCATCAATAATCTAGAGACTATAATGGTGACAAGGTAAATCTTATATAGAATACTTTGAAATGTATGTATATAAAAGTAATGGCTTTTTTTACATAAAATTATTAAGATTGTATCTTAAAATAATTTACTAATTAGGGTTCTCTACAGTGTTATGATGAAAGAATAAAGAATGATGCAACTCAAGGAAAAATGCAAATAAGAAACAGATTTTGTGTATAGTAAACACTACATATAGAGGGTTGAATAGGTACAATGTGGATCTAAGTTGATTTCTAATTCTCTATATTGGTTATAGTCCTAGGTTCTAAGTAATTAGGTCACAAAGTTATCTCCCATGACATTTCCCACGAGATCTTCAAAATATATATATAATACAAATGTTCAAGTTTTCTCTAGAAGACTAGATAATGCAATACATAGAAATTAAAATTTATAACATTATAGATGTGAAGCAATGAATGTAGAAAAAAAGTAGGATTATTAAAAAAAACATTATATATCGATACTCCAAATTATAGAAAAATGAGTATTCTCATTCATATAAATTTTGAAATTATAAAGAGGTAAAGCAAAAAATACCCTTTTTATTTTTATATTAGTTGTAGGAAGAATTTCCTCAAAGGAAGAAAGTGGATATTGCTTTTATATTATAAAGCCAAAACGCCTTCAAAAATAGTTTGTCAAAAACAGATGTCGCAGAAAGAACATTGTTTACAGATAGTCCTGAAGATCAGACCAGAGTTTAAGTCTCAACAGTCTCGTCATCTTCATAAAGAATACACTAAATGTGATAATCTTGACATTAAACAAAAGATATATTGGAGTAATATCCATATAATTGATTAGAATGTATCCTTGGAGAAACAAACTTACGCGGGTGACTAGCCAAATTTATTAAATAACACATAGATAAATATTTGTAGCCACAAGGGTTTAAAAAAAAAAACTTATAAAATGGTTTGATGAAATAAAAATCTCAAATATACTAATATAAACAACTATTTTAGTATAAAACCAGAACATTTGAAATCCCAACAAAGGGGACTTGGCTTGATAGAAAAAGAACCCTGAAATCAATTTAAATACATTGTAACAACTTGGATAGGTCGAATTAATTGCTCTGAAAATAAAGAATCCTTCAATAATGAAGCTACATTTAAAGTTTATTCCTCCCAAATAAGAGTTTGAACTTGTAGGAACAAGAAATGACAAAATTTTAAAGCTAGAATTTGCAGGAAGATAGAATAAGCAGGAAGAAACGAGAAATGTAATACAGGTTAAAATGATCGCAGCCTACCATAATCGAAGGGACATGGCCATGCATTAAATTATATAAATCACTGTAAATTTCCAACCGCACTTGGACTTTATAGAGGGAAACAATAAATTAGGAAAAGAATGAAAGCGTAAATGGTACACGCCAAGGTAGATTTAGGGTTAGACAAATACAGTTTTAACTAGAGAGACGATGACGATAAAAAAACCTGAAGTCCTTTAACAACAACAGATAATGAGTCGTAAAGCACCTTATTCATTGTGAGCCTTCAAAGGATAAAATTGTGAACACAAGGCATAGCAAGAAAATAGACATCGTAGATGCAAGAGAGGTATATAGCCCAAAGAACAAATAACACAAAGAACAACTACTAAAAGAACAATTGTGTGTGTTCCTGCTATGGAGAAGTAAGGAACGTGACTTGGAAGAGGATACACGTTTTTTATGATGAGAAAGAAATTTCCATGAAAGAGTTTTAGTAGCCTAGAAACCTAAGCAGAAACGAGATGTCTAAATTGTGGTAGCAAAAAAAGTTGCAGTAAGATAGAGACAAAAAAATTTGTAGTAAGATAGAGACAAATTTGAAGATGCAAAGCTCAGTTTTGAGTTGCAAGATGAGAAAATGAGACAAGGATGGTAGCCAGGGTGAGGATAGTTACCCAAAACCCATTTCATGCTTCCTTTCCTATCAATCTAAACCCTAGAACTTGTGCACTTATAATCACCCATTTTAGCTATAACATATTCAACCACAAAGTTCCTAATGCATTGCCACGCTAGACTTGACATGGTTTACAACTTCCAAGGTCTAGAGTATTATTGTCTCAATTCTAATAGCGATGAGGTTACACTAGGTGGTAGTTTTTGTTAGAGTAGAGCATACATAACACAGAGAGGATTTATACTCACATACTTAGACCGCAATAGCATAGAATAATTCAAAGAGACATACAAATGGAGAAACAACATGATTACTTAGTGAGAAATAGGGAAATAAATAAAACAATCACTCTAGAACACAAATCACTTAGCATTACATAAAAGGCCTCGACCTTGGCTTACTTACTTACCTTGGGGAGAGAAATTACAAATTTATAGAGGGAGAAGAAGGATCTAGAATCGTTTATGTGATTTAGATGGAGATCTCGAATGATCTGGAAATTAATGGAGTTGTAGAAATATCTAGAATCCTCCATGTGATTCTAGAAACTACTCATGGTGTAGAAGGATCTAGAATCTTGCATGAATTTGGCTTCACACTTAACATTCTCCCACTTGAAACCAAATAAGCGTCATCAAGTCACACCCAGTCCTACCATGACTCTACATAACTCATGTTTATTTCATGGTAGAATCTTAGTGATCATATGAGCACGGTTCCTATTTGTATGGATCTTTTCCAAGGATAACTGTTCTTCCTCCAACACATGCCGGATCCAATGGTACCTTAAGTCAATGTGCTTGGTTTTTGAATGAAATGCTCGGTTTTTCTCCAAGTGAATGGCACTCTTACTATCACAATATAAAGCATACTTGTCCTACTTTATTCCTATCTCTCCTAGGAATCGCTGCATCCACAACATCTCTTTATAAGCTTTTGTTGCAGCTATGTACTATGCTTTTGTTGCATAGAGCCCTACTATTCTTTGTAGCATTGACACCCAAGATACTGCTGCACCTACAAATGTATACAAATAACCTATAGTGGACGTTCTCGTATCCATATCTCTAGCCATATCCGTATCTGTAAACCCTTCAAGCACAGTCTCATCATGGCTAAAACATAAACAATAATGACTAGTACCCTTGAGATACCTCAAAATCCATTTTAATACTTTCGAATCTTGTTTGCCTCGATTGGCAAGGAACCTACTCACTACTCCCACTTAATATGCAGTGTGTGGTCATGTGCATACCATGGCATACATCAAACTACCAACTGTTAGAGCATAAGAAATCTTGTTCATCTCTTCTTTCTGCTTGTCATCACTAGGACATAATTGAGTACTCACCTTGAAGTGGGTTGCAAGGGGTGTACCAACTCGCTTGTCATCCTTCATATTAAACCTGTAAAGCACCTTCTTGATATATTTTTCTTGTGATAGCCACAACCTTTTGTTTTTCCTGTCACGCATAATCCGCATGCCCAATATCTATTGCGTTGCTCCTAAATCCTTCATTGCAAATTTGCTACCCAAATTTTTCTTCAATCTATTTATCTTATTATTATCATGCCTAACAATCAACATGTCTTCCACATATAACAATAATATGATATACTTTCCTCGATCATACATCTTGATATATATAGAATCGTCACCTTGCAACCTCTGAAAACGATGTTCCAACATGAATGAAACAAGTTTCTTGTACCATTGTTGACGTGCCTCTTTCAACCCATAGAGCCTCTTCTTCAACCTACAAACAAGACATTCTTTGCCTTTCTATATGAAGCCTTTTGGCTACTCCATATAACTTTCTTCCTCCAATTCACCATGGAGGAATGCAGTTTTTACATCTAACTGTTCACATTCTAGGTCTAAAGTAGCAACTAGACCAAGAATGACTCGAATGGATGACATTTTAACAACAGGTGAGAAAATTTCAGTGAAGTCAATACCTTCTTTCTCGGCAAAACCTTTCACCACCAACCTTGCTTTATACCTCTCATTTTTTTGGTCATGTTCATGCTTAATCATGTACACCCATTTGTTTTGTAGAGCCTTTCTACCTTTTGGGAGGTTTACCAACTCCCAAGATTTATTTTCGTGCAAAGAGTTCATTTCTTCTTCCATTTCTTTCTTCCATTCTTTATTGTGCTCGACTTTACAAGCTTCTTGAAAACAATTAGTTTCACCTTCATGAGTCAACAAAATATAGTTTGAAGAAGGATACCTTTGTGAATGCTTACGAGGCCTAGAAGATCTATAAACCAACTGTGGTGGTGCATTATTAGGTTGAATCTCCTGTAAAGATTCCTACAAGATTCCTTCTTCTTGTTTTTCATCAGTTTCCACTTGTTGTTCTTCATGCTCCTGAATTTGTTGTTCATTTTCTTGTATTGGTGGTATGTTTTCCTGCTCCTTTTCAAACCTGTAAGTAACCTTCTTGACCTCCAACTCACCTACAATCCTCTTCAACATTTCTCACTCATTAAATCTAACATCCCTACTTCTAATAATTTTATGTTTGACTCGATCCCATTGACGATAACCAAAATATTCATCCGCATATCCCAAAAAAATGCATTTCACAGATTTGTCATCTAGCTTAGTTCTATTTTCTTTGGGAATATGTACGAATGCTTCACATCCAAATATTTTCAAGTGAGAATAATTCAAATTCTTACGAGTCCAAACTTCTTCAAGGATATCGCCATCCAAGGCTGTAGTTGGAGATCCATTTATGAGGTAGCAAGTAGTCCTCACTACTTCAACCCAAAAATTCTTCTCCAAACCAGAATTGGACAACATACTTCACACCTTTTCCATAATGGTGGGATTCATCCTTTCTGCGACACCATTTTGTTAAGGAGTACCAAGCATAGTCTTCTCATTCTTTATGCCAAATCTATTACAATATTCGTTAAATGCATTTGAGCAATATTCTCCACTATTATCTATTCTTAAACACTTCAGCAATTTATTAGTCTCTCTTTCAACAGCAACATGGAATTTTTGAAATATTCCAAACACTTCACTTTTATTTTTCATAGGATATGCCCAAACCTTCCTTGATGCATTATCTATAAATGTTACAAAATATGATGCTCCTCCTAATGATTTGATGTTAGTATGCCCAAACACATATGAGTGTACCAATTCTAACACATTTTTCTTTCTGTCGTGGCCACCTCTAAGGAATGAAACCCTTCTTTGTCTACCATATATAAAATGCTCACAAAGATCAAGATTCTAGGATTTCAAACATGGCAATAAATTTTTACCAACAAGGTTTTTTAAACCCTTCTCACTCATGTGACCCAAACGCTTATGTCACAGATCTATTGAATTTCCTTCTTTTGTGATAGCAGCCAAATCCGATTTTCCTATCAGTGTCTTTAATGTGTGTATTGTTCCTGTCTTGGGTCCTTTGGCCACGACCAATGCACCTTTGATAATTTTCCAGCCTCCTTTTCCAAAGCTTGTCGAATAGCCTTCATCATCGAGTCGTCCCATATAGATTAAAATCATGCGCATTTCTGGTACATGCCTGACCTATTTCAACAATATATCTTGTCCATCTTTCATCTTGATCTCGACATCTCCCACTCCAACAGTACTGCAAAAATTATTATTCCCCAAAATGCACTCTACCATAATCATGTGCATTATATGAAACAAAACTATCTTTGCATGGGGTTACATGGCGAGATGCCCGAGAGTCAAGGATCCAATTAAAGCTACTGCTAGATGTATATACACATGCACCCTCTACTGAAACAGTAAGCAACACATCACCATCTATGGCTACAACAATAGTCTCGCCTTCATTTGTGTTGGATGACTTGTGATTTGTATTAAACAGTCTCTGATCCTTTTGTCCTTTCTTCGAAAATTGACATTCTTTATTCATGTGCCGAGGTTTGCCACAATGAAAGTAGATGATTTTTCCTCTCCTTGATTTTGATCGGCCTCTCGATCTTGATTTCCTTTGCTGGCCTCGATCCATTCTCCTACCACAATGAGCTAGAGCTAGAGCCTCTCCTTCCTGGTTTTCCGCAATTGACTTGTGTCGCAACTCCTCATTCATTAAACTACTGTTGACATCATCAAACTTTAGGGTTCCTAGTTGTTGAAGTAATGATAGCTACAATTAAATTTTCCGAGCTATCTAGCATAGAAAACATTAGAAAAATAGCTCTAATTTCATCACCTAAAATGATTTTAACATAGGCAAGTTGATTAGTAATAATATTAAATGCATTCAAGTGCTTAGCAACTCAAGCACCCTCCTTCATTTTGCGATTATACAGCTTCTTCATCAAGAACACTTTGTTTGATGTTGTGCTCTTCTCATATAGATCATGGAGCTTCGTCTATAATCCTTGAGATGTACTTTCTCCAAACACATTGAAATAAACATTATTTGCTAAATATTGGTCGATTGTTGCAATCGCCTTTCTATCTAGCTTATTTCACTCTTCATTTCTCATCAATGAGGGTTTCTTTGTTGTGCCCTCAATTGGTAAATATTGATCCTCTAAAATCAGTATATCCTCCATCTCTAATTTCCATAGGGAAAAATTAGCCTCGCTCAACTTCTCCATATCTGTAATTGTTGTCTCCATTTTCAATCAAATTCACACCGCAAAACACAAAAACTCCACTTAAAAATAAAAATTTAATTATTACTCTTTAAAATTTAGTAATAATGACCTTCCTCCTTTTAAAATACCCTTTTCAAAATTCCTGCTCCTTTTTAAAATATAATTTTCAAAATTTCAACATATAATTATATATGTTTCATAATAAATATAAAAACATATATAATGTTCTAACATTTTCACATTTCACACATACATATGTTGGTTTGAGAAAAAACTTGACGTATACATGCAAGCTTGATGTAAAAAAAACTTACGAACACCACGTTTCAACTCCAATCTCCACGGATCTCCACTTTTCAAACTCGAGCAACACATTTCAACATAGGTCCACGACCTTGTTTTTCTTGTAGCAACTGTCTTTTAGTTCCAGCATTCCTAAGCTATTTTCTCGACAGATCCTTCAATAGCTCTAGGGGTAACAACCAAGCTTTTAATGAACGTTGAGAGAGCAAGGCGATGGCACTAAGTGGCTCGCACAGTGGATATTCGACCCTAGCTCCGATACGAGTTGTTAGAGTAGAGCATACATAACACACAACGGATTTATACTCAGAGACTTAGATGGTAATAAGATAGAATAATTCACAGAGACATGCAAATGGAGAAACAACAAGATTACTTAGTCAAAAACAATGGAATAGATAAAACAATCACTCGAGAAGAGAAATCACTTAGCATTACATAACATGCTTGGACCTTGAATTACTTGCTTTCCTTGGCTAGAGAAAATACAAATTTATAGAGGGAGAAGAAGGATCTAGAATCGTGTATGTGATTAAGATGTGATTGAGATGGAGATCTCGAATGATCTAGAAACTAATGGAAGTGTAGAAATACCTACAATCCTCCATGTGATTCTAGAAACTACTTGGGATGTAGAAGGATCTAGAATCGTACATGAATTTGCTTCATAGTTAAAAGTTTTTATTAATACATACATTGACCATACTAACATGATTGAGTGAATATAATACCATTCAATGATGCAATGAAACTCCATATATTACAAATGCTAATATGTAACAACATTGTGGGGGTACAAATGCTAATATGTAACACCATTGTGGGGTTGCTTTTTAGGCATTAGCTATTTTTAGACATTGAACTGTTATTACATTGTTATTACATTTAATGACGTTAAAGATCATTATAAGACTTATGTGATGATATAATAATTTTATTACTAGCATTTCCACTAGATGTTGCAAAGGAAACGCCGTAAGGCATAAATGTAAATGGTCTTTGAAAATAAGAATTAATAAAGACATCTTTTGCAACACTCACAGCAAGAACCTACATTCCAATACTCTGCAGAATAAGTAGTTATGTACACACCTTTGAAATGATCAAAAAAGATTCTTCAAACTCTAAACAGCAAGTGATTCCCTAGAATATAAAGTGGTTGCCAAGTTCCCTAAGTATAGCGATAAAGTTACTCTAATAGAACCACCAACAACAACCTGTCAAGAAGACATCATTCCCAACAAAAATCTGCATTTCAGAAACAAAATAGAGGCAGACAGATATTGAACAAAATTGAGATTGTGAATCAAAAAACTAAAAAATTGCAAAAGTACCATTCACACCCAAATTTGGGAGGACTCCTGGCAGCAAAGACCCAAATTGAAGGACCTACTCACACCCCACCAACTTCAGGATTGGGTAGAGCAACTGACGATTAAAGTAAATCAACTTTGGGAGGAAGCTCACACCAAAGGTTACAGACAATGGCTAAGCTCGAACCTCATGCTTGGGCAAGGAACACAGTCCATCAAAGATAGCCTCGACAAAGAACTCTCAAATAGGGAAATATGCCACTCTGATAAGAAAGATATCATTAGATGGGGTTATGAAACGAGAGGTACCTTCACATCCCAAGAAGCATATCATATAATACTAAGAGACCAAACCGTCAAGGATAGCCTCTGGCACAAAGTTTGGGATCCACCAATTTGGCCAAAAATCTCCACCTTCCTCTGGTTGTTGTGCCAAAACATAATCCTTACTTGGGATAATCTAAGGAAATGGAGTTTTCATGGACATTCCATGTGCCCAAATTGTAAACAGGGAGAAGAAACTAAGGAACATCTCCTAAACTCATGTTAGCAACCCGACTTTGGGAGAAAGTTAGCTTCAGATGACAAAAAAATGGAGGAAATAAGGAGAATTCCACGAGCACTATTCACTCTTGGGCACCTCACCCTTATAAGAGCAAAATATTAAATGCCTTGTGGAAGCTAATACCAGGTTTCCTCATGTGGACAATTTGGAAAGAGAGAAATAGTCGCGTCTTCAAGGACCATTCCTCTCCATAGAAGTTCTATAGAAAAACATGTGTCGAAACATATGAGAAACCTTGATGCTCCAAACTTGGCTTGATGATGACTTCCCCTCCACTCCACACGAACAAGATATATGGGTGAAACCTTGATGCTCCAAACTTGGCTTGATGATGACTTCCCCTCCACTCCACAGGAACAAGATATATGGGTGAACTGGAACCTTCAGTGGAACCATAAGCAGGCACACCAAAGGAAAATCCCTCCATCTCGAGCTACACCTGAGAAATGGACTCCACCCCCACCACCCATGGTATAGCTCAACTTTGATGGAGCGTCAAAAGGAAATCCAGGTAAAGCAAGATTTGGAGGAATATTCAAAAATCACAAGGACAATGTTCTCCAAACATTTATGGGGTCAATCAGTTGGGATGAAAACAACTCAGCTGAATTACAAGGAATATGGCAAGGAGTTCTCCTTCCTCAGAGCAATATATTCTTCCCACTCATAATTGAAGTGGACTCTCATATTTTAATTAATTTGACCCAATAACTAATATTTCTACAATGGGTCAACTCATTTCGCGAGTCTACAAGTTCTCAAAATAGTAGTGTATTTTGTAATTTTACAAAATGATAGAATACATCTACAATGGGTCAACAACTGCTAACTAATTATTTATATAGAAAATTTATATTTCGATATATATATATATATATGAATGAATAAATAATTATTTATATCGAAATATTTATTAAAATTGAAAGCATAAATTTTCATAATCTTAATCCCATAAAATTTAGGAAACATTGTTTATAATTTAAGTTATATTTTTATTAACTATTTTTCTATAATTTAACCAAAAAAAAAAAAATCTTATAGGCAAATTTTTCAAAAATTATATATATAGTATATATATATAACTTAATAAGTTTTTTATAAATCTTAATTTCATGTTAGTATATATATATTATATATTATAATATATATTATATATATATATATATATATATATATATATATATATATAGTAATTGTTTTACATACAATAAAAAAAAAAAAAAAAAAAACTTAATATAAAAATAATCACAATCTTCACGAAAATAAAACTTCATATAAAAAGTATCACAATTTTCGAGCAAGATTATAGTTCTATTCTATTTTTTACATTTAGTTTATTTTTCAACCAATTTGATGTGCATGGTGAAGGAAGAAAAGGATATTTTCTTCGTATTCTTTTGTATCAACCAATACAAATAAAATATTCAATTCTTCACCAATTCCTTTTATAAGTATATTTCCTCGAAATTGTAAATTGTGTGTTATTCATAACTTATTGTAAACATTTATAATTTGCAATCAAATGATTAGTGCTCAACAGTTTCAAAATTGCTTAACGTAATAAGTGAATGAGTAATTATGAGTAGTGAATATTTCACATGTATCTCACTGAAAGACCTTATATATAAATTAATAGTATACAAGTTGCTTAACTTAGAAAAATAAGAATTACAAACTGTATATAGGATTTCTGTTTCAAGTGTTTCATATAATGTATTATGAGATAAGTGGCAATATTTCTACCAGCTGTATGACTCAGGTCGGTCATAAGCGATAATATTTTTTTCTCACAGATTCATCCTCAATCGAGCATCATCATCACAAGATCCATTAAAAGGCGGCAGGAGATCATTTTCAGGATTCATGGTGTCATCCTCAAAGGGTGATCAACAATCCTCTGCAGGATAAGTTTATGGCTTAACAGATGGGTGTGTTAAACTTTTCCACTTCTGTTGGGCTTCATGCATGAATAAAGTTATTAGAGATAATATGGCTATTTGCTTTTGTCAACCACATGTTAATACGCCTTACCTGTTAAGACTCTACTTCGTCGTTGGAAATTACAGTGGATTACAAAAATCGCCAAGCTTCTCATTCTCTGTCGAGACGGCGGATATGGTGACTGTGCGAAACGTAACAGTCATAAATACAAATTGGATATTATTATGAAATAATCTTGGCTAGTTCAGGCACAGTCGTGTGTGTTTGCTTGATCAGAACCTCTGAGAGTGATGATCCCTTTATCAGTTCGATCGAGTTGAGGACTCTCAGAAAAGGCATGTATGCAGAGGCTAGGCCAGGAACGATGTTGAATCTTGGGACGAGAAGAGCAGTGGGTAGAAATTCAATGGCAAGGTGAACATTTTGAACATTTAAATATCTAAATCTCAGCGTAATGATCTTTATTGCAATATTGTAAAATTATAGCTCTTTAAAACTCTCTCTGTGTAACAATGGAGTGTTGAGAATGAAAACACTTAGTACAAGGAGTTTGAACTTTGAGCCTTGTGGTTTGTTACATAGCTCTTGTGATATTTTTTATTTAATCATTGAGTTGAATAGCTTTGTATGGTAAATTAAGTAGGTATCCTCTTGACAACTTCGACCGCATTTGGACATCCGATGGAATTTTAAGTGCTGAAACTAAAAAAAGTGTACAGCCTGTAAATTCTAAAATGCCAATTTCAACAAAGAATACCAAGGACTTTCCTCCAGTTGCTGTCATGCAAAAGGCATGGGTTGTAAACAGCTCGCAACCCTACTTTGGATTCTCTGAACGATCATTCGTGCAAGGAACCAAATCATTACTTCTGTTGTATTTTGCAGAGATCGAGCGGTTAAATGTGTCTGAGTCGAGATCTTTTTACATCACAATAAATGGTAAAAAAGGTTTGAAACCATTACTATGGTGCGAAATTATTCTGCCATAGAGCTACCCTTTTTATCCGATACAACAGATATCCAATTTAATTTAGTGAAGGCTCCTAAGTCGACGCTTGGTCCGATAATCAACGCCTTTGAGTATTACATCCTAGTTGATACGCAACCGGTGACTTATTTACAAGATAGTAAGTTCCCTCACCAAACTTTTCATGCTCAAATTATTGCTATTATTATTGAATGTCTCACCAAGTAGCTCCCAAATTGCAGTTGAAGCTCTCCACGGTATCAAAAGGAGTTTCAACATAAAAGATTGGATTTCCGATCCTTTCTATTTGATCCAGTGGAAAGGAATTGGGTGTGATAGGAGCTCCGCCCTCATTAGAATATCGGAAATGTAAGTTTAATTCTTTGATTTGCTTGCAGCTTAAATTATAAAATTGATTTGAAGAAGAGATGTAGTGTAATAAAGCCAGACACCTTGTCCATTTTCTATGCTCACTTGGTTTCCAGCTCCGAGGTTTAGAAACATTACATGGGCCCACCATCAGCCTGCAATAAGATATAAATCTGATATCAAAAAACCATACTAAATAAGAGAACATAATATGTTTTGATCGAATATTCACTCATATCATTCTGACAAATTTGTCATCGAACATTTAATCTAGATCATGGTTTGACTCATGGTGTTCAAAAGCCAGTTCCATGAATATATTGACTCTCCTGGCAAGATTCCATGGGAGGAGACCCAGTAACAAGTTACAACCATTTGTTTGAAGCATATTTCTAACCCCATCGACATTTCTTATGCAGAGACGGTTCTAAAATAAATCTCTGCAACCAGAATATCACCAAATCTATACCAACGTCTCTGCAACCAGAATATCACCAAATCTATACCAACGGCTACCGTTATGAAATCAACATGTTTAGAGGGTAACTGAGTGCGCGGTTCATACTATTTGCCAGGACCTCCATCCAATGCAATTAGCACATCCCAAGTAACAGAGCAAATCAAGTTCACAGAAAAAGATAGGGTTACAAAGCTGAGAAGAGCACCTCTAAAAGTGAGCACCTGGAAAATTTCAAAATACTGGTGTTTTCTGGATTAGAATATACCCGAGAATTCTTTAAAAATGCATTGGCAGCAATCCTACTTCCTTTGTTGTCTACAATGTAATCTTTGACTGCCCTTCTGGATACGAGAGCGGCAGAGAAACCATCTACTCTCAACCACCCGCTTAAGGTAATGTTGTCTAATGCTTCTGCAACCCTTGGCACTATCAATTAAACAGAAAAATATTGTTCATCCGAAGCCAGGGTGATGAGTCCTCTGCTATCTTTATCTTTAATTTTTAGAGATCTGATGAGCATCTCTGTCCATATTTTTATCCATTATCTAATCGAAAGAATGAAATGGAGTGAGGTGCATTGTATCCTAAGATCATTACTATTTATCATTTCAAAACTGCAGGAACTTACCATTTCTCTGTTTGCAATGACGTATGTGTGTTCAAGTACTATTCTTTCTTGGTCTAGAGAAAGTGATCTCGCAGCTTCTGGATCGGCCTCCCAAAAACAACAAGGAGTGCTCCCGTTTTTAGCCATCAATCCAGCTTAAATCAAACACAGAAACCTTCAAAATTTGCTTAAAACTTAGAAAGAGTGGAGCGCAAAGAGTGGAGCGCTGTGCCACGGGCTCTGCAGGATACAGAGCAGAATTAGGAGCGTCCATGTAACCGTATCGATCTTCGCCGCGCAATTGCTGAGGAGTTATATTAACCGCTTGGAGTATCAATCTTCGTCGCGCAATTGCTAGGGAGCTAGTAACCACGTGGAGGTATCCATCTCCGCGGTATAGCTGCTGAGAGAATCTGACGGTAGAAGATGCTTCTATCGTCTAACATAGATAATCGATGGTCCATAATCGCACACGGTAGCAGCTGGGGG
>APFE031723852.1:0-13493 GCA_000404065.3 Pinus taeda
TTACATCATTAATTTTAAAAGATGAGCAACCTTCCCATTGATTGAATGGCAATGACATAACCCAAATAAAATTTTGGAATCTTTGTCCAATAATCGATAGGCAAATGGTAACTTAATGGGAATCATGATTTATTTTATGCTTTCAATAAAATTTATAAAACCAAGAGATTGATTAGAAAGCACTTAACAACAGGACTGGTGATTAAAAAAACAAGAGTCATAATGATATTATCTCATTTATGGTTCCATCGGAGTCTACCCAATAATAGAATATTCTTTAATAAGATTGAGATCAAAAGAGTGTTGGGAATTGTTATGGTTGCATAACTCCAAAATGGATTTGCTTTGAAAGGCAGGACATTTGTGGGTGATTGACTGTTCTCGTGAAATATGTTCATGTGAAATACAACGTGTGCACTTGATTTTCTCGTGGATAAGTGTGACATTGTATCTCATATTTGTTCATGTGTGTGGCTATTGATTGTTGTAATGACATTTTGTTAATTTAATTTTATTATACATTTTAAAATTTGATAGATAATTCAGAGATTTTAAAATTTTATAGATAATTGAGAGTAATACTCATTCCTTGCATGACCACAACATCTGTGGTTGATTGACAGTTCTGGTGGATAAGTGTGGAATTTCAGGCCTGAACACAATGCGTCGAACTTATCTCGATCACAGGTTACTTTGGACTTATTGACGTGGTTCACTGGGCCCCTTCCTTTCGTTATGGTTTTCGTTTACATCCCATCTCACTTTATCTTTTAATACCGCATAGCTATATATTTTTAGTATTTTTTTTTGTTATTTTATGTAAGGACTTTGGACAGCACATATCTCCACAATGTTATGATATTGTCCACTTTGGGCCTAAGCCCTCATGGATTTGCTTTTGGACTTACCCCAAAAGGCCTCTTTCCAATGGAGATATTTGTCCATCCTTATATACCCATGATCCTCCCCACTTCTAGTCAATGTGGGACTTTGGTCGTATACCCAACAATCCTCCCCATGGACAAAGGACCATCGAGCCTCCCCTCAAATGATTATCCATCCGTCCACTCTCTACCAACCAGGATTCTCCGCTCCAATGCGTTGGAAGCACACGCCTTACATGGCGCACCACCTACCTCGAGAGCTTGCTCTATCCCAGGTCAACTCCTCTTCACCGTGTTGGGACCAGGACACGTCCATGAAGAATCTGAAGCACAACGCCCGTCTAACCGAGCTCATCCACGGATCTCATCGTGATATTACCGGGGCCCACCAGCTTCGTTCGGCATTCCGAAGATTCATCCACTTGGCTAACTTCGGGGCATGGCTCTGATACCACTTGTAAGGACTTTGGACACCACATATCTCCACAATGTTATGATATTGTCCACTTTGGGCCTAAGCCCTCATGGATTTGCTTTTGGACTTACCCCAAAAGGTCTCATACCAATGGAGATATTTGTCCATCCTTATATACCCATGATCCTCCCCACTTCTAGTCAATGTGGGACTTTGGTCGTATACCCAACATTTTAAACCATACTAATAAGAAAAAAATACGCACCAATTTAATAAACATGATCGTTAATACATTAATAAGCACGAATTTTATTAATTTTTTGTTATTTTAAATCATATTAATAAGTAGATTTTTATTCACCATTTAATAATAGCAATTATTTGGGAGCTGAAAGAAAACTACGGCAAAAATCCAACTCACTTTATTCTTCATTTAAATGTTATTTTAAGATTTATCTGAACAAATAATATAATAAAAATTGATCATATAAATATTAAGTAAAATTTTGGATAAATTTAATTGATAACATAATTTTACAATTTTTATTTAAAATGTTATTTTAGGATTTACATTAAGTGTAGTTTAACTATTTGAAATTATTTTTTTAAGCTAGAATTTGATGATAGATTTTTTATGATATAGTTTAACTATTTGAAATTATTTTTTTAGCTAGAATTTGATGATAGATTTTTTATGATATTGTGAACTTTTTTGTGAATTAAGTCATTTAAGATTTTGCACATCAGGTGGCATGCATGCATGGAACATCCAACAGCTACGGTCTTGCGTACAACTATCAACATAAAGCATCCATGGGCATCCTGCTCTGGTCCTGCCGGATGACCACCTAGCCTTGCATCATTCTTTCAACATTGGTCCTGCTCATTTGAAATTTGAAACTCCCGCCTATTTGAAATTTGAAAATCATATATAACGCCTTCCATAAATATGGCAAAGACTGTCTTACTCGTAATTTTTATTTTTATTTTTTCTGCTAATCTGTAACTACCAGCGCAAAAAAATACACGAAATTAACAGATGTCTTTTTGAGACGCAGAGACCGTTTTTTTGAGACACAGAGACTTGAGCAAAGACAATCACCACTCCACTTGTTTGTTAGTGAATGTAGCAATAACAAGTTTATGGACAGGTTTTCTCGTTGATATTATAAACAATGTGTTATTTGTTATTTTTATTTTTCTTTTCGCTGATACTAAGAATATCACTGACCTCCCTGCTCACTCAATGTTTAAGCAGTTCTAGAATCAGAGAAAGTCCTCGTCTTTAAATTATGGCCCAATCGGTGACATTCTAAACAGTAAATTGCTTATTTTTACTTTTAGTTTTTGGTTTATAAATAATTATTTTTGCTGATAATATAGAGTTTGTTCCAGTTTTATTAAGTATTACAACAGTTTGTTCCAATTTTTTTTGGTATTACAAACAGTTTATTCCTGCTTTTTTTTACCGTATTATAAACAGAAATCTCTTATTTCTATTTTGAGTTTTTCATTTTTAGGGCTATTGCTTCCGTTATTTCCACTTCCTCAGATTATTTTTCTTTTTCCTACAACTATTGGTTATGGTTATTGTAAAAAGGAATTTTCCCATTGTCCTTTGAAAATGAGGCAATTTCTTATAAATGGGACTTAATGGAGAATATGCATTTCTTAAAGAAAATCGCATCGGAAAGGTTTAAAGGGAGGACTTAAGCAAAGGCGAAAGGACTCCCTGATTAGCGATCTCTGACATATCGCATCGGAGGAAGGCGTCATGCGATATCAGAACCACGTGCCATTTACATGTGCGATTAGCGATTGCGATATTGGTGATCGGCGATGGGGTCGCGCAAATACCAAGGGGGCCGTTACATCTGACATACGCCGATGCGATGGGCCGATAGTGATAGCGCCGATAGAGCGATCAGCGATTGGCGATCAGCGAATCCCCGATACAAGGGCCGTTGCGACTTGCAACATGCGATTGCGATATGCGATCGGTGATCGACACAAAGGAGCCATGCTAATGCAACGTGCGATTGCGACATGCGATAAAGGCCAGACCCGATAAGGTTATGGATGCGATTTCATAATATTTGAAATATGGCTGAATAGCCCATGATATGTTTTGTGTGTGTTTTCCCATGTATTTCCGTTATTTGGCTATTTCAGCCAGAGGAAGGAAGAACGATTAGGTGTCCATGCCCGCTGGTTCCTTTCCATTTGTAAACGAATTCTTGTAATGAAACAGTCAGTCTTCAATGATGGAGGTGACTGTAACTGATGTATTACAAAAATCACAGGGAGCTCAATTGACAAGGTTGCTAAAGCTTGCTGAGATTTGCTTGGAGGTTGAGCGAACCACTGATAACACAGAGAGGCAGAGTTATGCTCAAGAGAAGCATAGAGAAGCCCAAGAGGCTCAAAGATGCTTGAATGCTGAGTGTAAGCCCAGAGGAGGCAGTCTGCGAAGTCAGGGTGACTCAGAAGTAGAGGGTCGCTTGGAGGTCGAGCGAAACCAGAAGCTCGTGAAAGTCAGAGAAGCCACCAGAGGTTGGGGGCAATGGCAAAGGGGTGATTCCTCAGAGAGCTGGGCGCAACAGAGTTGTAGATCCAGAGAGCTTAAGCACATCAGAGTTGCAAAGCCAAGAGCCGAAAGTCAAGAGCCAAGAACCAGACCCAAGAGCCAGAGCCAAGTGCCAAGAGCCAAGAGCTAGAGCTGAGAGCCAGAGCCAAGAGCCAAAGCCGAGAGCTAAGAGCCAAGAGCCAGAGAGCCAAATAGCGAGGGATAAAAATGGCATTCTAAACCCATTGGTTCAGTTGTAAACCATTGGAGTTGAGTGTGGAACTTGTAAAAGAATTTAAGCCATAATCCTAAAGAACCTAGTTGAGCTGACTAGAGCTCAAGGAGACGTAGCCCAAAATATCAGGGGGAACTCCATATTATATTGTTGTCTTTTGTGATTTCTTATTGCTGCATTGCATTTACTGTTATATGTTTAAATATCAATTTAAGCAATTGAACTCAAGCACTTGAACAATTAAAGGCAAACAAAGCATACACCTATTTCAAATTCTTTTAATTCTGCAAATTATCAATCATAAGCATAGATATTGGAAATTGTTTAAGCTTTGGAGTGGGAGAGGTTCTTGTTGGTAGACAAGAAGCCTTTAGTGCCCCATTTCAGATCAGGCGGTATCAGAGAATCAGGTTAATTAACCCCACCTTCAAAGAAGGTTATATCAGAGAAAGTTATACTAGAGCAGGTGGTATCATGATGCTTAATTGATCAAAGCAGGATGTTTGATTGACAGAGCAATCTATTTTCTTGCTTAACTTGAAAGGTGTTTAAACAGTCGAGGATTGATTGTTTGATTGTTTGTAAACTAACTGTTGTCTGAGTTTGTAGAGGTGAAGGGAAAGCTATTGATAGCTAAATCCATGAGAGGACAAGAAGGAAGAAGCGCTGAAGGAATTCTTCTTATCCCAAAGGACCTCAAAGAAATCCTTGAAGCACAAGAGGTTTGTTGCAAAAGCTTGCTTGAATAAGCTCTTTGTTAATCTTGTTTGAAGTTATTTTGTTCATTTTGATAATGACTACTTCTACAAGAGAGTCCTAAAATCCTTCCTTCATCACAAGATTCTTTAATGAAGACATGAAGCAAGACTTGTTCATCATGATGCATATGGTGAGAGAAATGTATGAGGATGGAAGGAAGAGCATCATATAGAGAGCAGTTGAATTACATTAAGGAAGAGAAGCAGTTGCTTTCTGACAAATTGCAGGAAATGGAGAGGCAACTTCATATTGCAGATATGAACCTGAAAAGGATGCATGAGTTGGAGACACAGCTCTTTGTTGCCAAAGAAGCCTTAGTTAAGTATCAGCTTGAAGAAGAGGTAAACAATTCCTATTTGTCTTCAAATTCTTCTAAGAATGTTTATATTGGTTCTTTTGAAAAACATACTAGAGGCGTAGGTTCCAAGTTATTGTCCAAGACGGGCTATGAAGGAAAAGGCTTGGGCAAACATGCACAAGGTATTGTTGAGCCAATAATAGTTGAGGAAAGGCCTAAGAATTTGGGTCTTGGCTATGGACAAGCTTATGGAGAAAGTTCCAAAGCTTCCATGAAGACAATTGAAACAGTTCCAAGAAGGAGTTTCATTGCAGGTCTTCTACCTCAAAAGTGTAAGGATTGTATTCTTAGGGAATGAAATAGTTTGAAACATACTTTGTAGGACAAAGGTGTTCATAAGCATACACTTGAACCGAAGAGTTGTGGAAACTCTGAAAGCCTTGAAGAGATTGATGGTGTTCCAAAGGGAGCCACTTCTTCATTTGATTCACCTCCTCATGAAGGTAATAAAGGTGAAAAAGAAAGGTATAAATATGGTTCTAATCATATTCCTTTTGATTATGTAAAGCATGATAAATTTCTATACAAGTATGGGAAAATAATTGCATGTTCTTTTTGTGGTTTGGATAACCATAATATTTCTAGATGTTGGAAGAGAATGGCCACATGCAGGAAACTTTTGAAGGAAAATATGTAAAGAGCCAAAGGTCCATTGGACAAGGAAAATCATGATGTCAAGAAGATGCACATGTGTTGCACTTATTGTCATAAGCAAGGACATATTGCTGCAAAATGTTGGACTCTGAATCCAACAATGCTTCTACAAAACTTGAATATTGTGGAAAGAAAGAATGGCAGGAATGGAAAGGAAGTTTCTATAAATGATGTGTTTCAAGATGATTCACATGTTGCTATTGATGTGTAGACAAAGGAAGGACCTTTGAAATGGATTGGTAAGAAATGGTTAGAGTTCTTATCCAATTAAAGTTGCATATCTTTTGATGTGAAAAGAAATGTATCACACCTATTTGCATTTCTTGTTAATGGAATGCAAGTTGCAGAATTTTACCAAGAAGGTGAATGGAAAAATTTGAGTAGGAGGCTCACTTTATTGTTGCAACATTATATTCATTTCATCTTCATAAGTACAATGTACTTAAACGAAAGTTAAAGAATGAAATGCATGCATGAGAATGATGTGCATGAGCACATGGATGTTGATGATCTCCTTGTATTTGAACATGTATGTGTGATTAACTTGAAGGGTTGATTACTTTGTTGTAGACATGCATGTAATGCAATATTGACTTGAGAAAAGTTGATTTGGTCTCCAAGATGGAGATGATGATGAAGTGTTTCATCTTTGAAAAAGAACTGTAGAATTATTTTTCTACATGCTTGACTTGAAGGGTCAATGGTCTTAAAGGCATGTTTTGTTGGCTTGTTATCTAGTCAATCATTTGTATGCAGATGTAAGACATGGAGGTAATTCACAAGATGTGAAAATCTGTTTCTTTTGATAAAGCAAGAGTTTAGGCCATCCAGTTTTTGTCTGTGATTCTTTTGTTCTTGACAAGATGTCAATAGAACATTTTTGTAACAGATATAAATGAAAATTTTTGTGAAGAAGATGTAACTTCACATTGGTTAGAGCCACCTTGGATCAATGATCAAGGTAGAGAAGTTCAAACTACCTTCTGTGACCTTCTCAATGGGAGTTCTACAGGAAGTCAAGGAGGAAGACAGGTCTTCCCAGGATGACAAGCACATCCAGGAAGGGAGTGTTCAAAGACTTTGATTCAAAGGCACTATGCAAGGAAAGTGTATGGAGGTTGAAAGAAGAGGGTGAGGTACTCTCATTTATTGTTCATATCGGTATATCAGTCTTTTGGAGTCCAAAAGCTTTTTAGTGGGAAGGCGTGATCCAAAATGGATCTAACATAAACTTCTAAGGCTATGAATTTTCCTCACATAGGAAAAATGAAAGTAAAAGGATGCTTTTGAAAATAGCCTCATTGCATAGATCTCTTCATTCTGAATCTAACACAATTTGAATGGGCTAAAATGGACTTCGGATGAAGAAGTTATTGTAAAAAGAAATTTTCCCATTGTCCTTTGAAAAAGAGGAAATTTCTTATAAATGGGACTTAATGGAGAATATGTGTTTCTTAAAGAAAATTGCATCAGAAAGGTTCAAAGGGAGGACTTAAGTAAAGGCGGAAGGACTCCTTGATTAGCGATCTCCGACATATCACATCGGAGGAAGGTGTCATGCGATATCAAAACCCCGTGCTGTTTACATGTGTGATTAGCGATTGCGATATCGGCGACCGACGATCAGGTCACACAAATACCAAGGGGGACGTTCCATGCGACATACGCCAATGCAATGGGTTGATGGCAATAATGCCAATACAGTGATCGATGATCGATGATCGGCCAATCCCTGATACAAGGGTCGTTGCGACTTGCGACATGCGATTGCGATATGCGATCGACGATCGGCACAAAGGAGCCATGCTAATGCAACGTGCGATTGTGACATGTGATAAAGGCCAAACCTGATAAGGTTATGGACCTAATTTCATAATATTTGAAATCCAATTGAATGGCTCATGATGTGTTTTGCATGCGTTTTCCTGTGTATTTCCGTTATTTGGCTATTTCAGCCAGAGGAAGGCAAAACGATCAGGTGGCCATGCCTGCCGGTTTGTTTCCATTTGTAAACGGATTCTTGTATTGAAACAGTCGATATTCAAAAATGGAGGTGACTGTAACTAATGTATTACAAAAAGGATAGGGAGCTCAATTGACAGGGTTGCTAAAGATTGCTGGGATTCGCTTGGAGGTCGAGCGAACCACTGATATCACAGAGAGTCAGAGTTATACTCAAGAGAAGCGTAGAGAAGCCAAAGAGGCTCAAAGATGCTTGAATGCTGAGTGTAAGCCCAGAGGAGGCACTCTGTGGAGTCGGCATGACATAGAAGCAGAGGGTCTCTTGGAGGTTGAGCGAAAATAGAAGCTCATGAAAGCCAGAGAAGCCACCAGAGGTTGGGGGCGATGGCAAAGAGGTGATTCCTCAGAGAGCTGGGCACAACAGATTTGCAGAGCTAGAGAGCTTGAGCACAGTAGAGTTGCAAAGCCAAGAGCCGAGAACCGAGAACCAAGAGCCAGAGCCAAGAGCCAGAGTTGAGAGCCAGAGCCAAGAGCCAAGAGCTGAGAACCAAAAGCCAAGAGCCAGAGCCGAGAGCCAGAGCCGAGAGCTAAGAGCCAAGAGTTAGAGAGCCAAATAGCCAGGGATAAAAATGGCATTCTAAGCCCAATGGTTCAATTGTAAACCATTGGATTTGAGTGTGGAACTTGTAAAAGAATTCAAACCATAATCGCAAAGAGCCTATTTGAGTTGACTAGAGCTCAAGGAGACATAGCCCAAGATATCAGGGTGAACTCCATATTATATTGTTGTCTTTCGTGATTGTTTATTGTTGCATTGCATTTACTGTTATATGTTTAAATATCAGTTTAAACAAACGAACTCAAGCACTTGAACAATTAAAGGCAAACAAAGCATACACCTATTTCAATTTCGTTTAATTCTGCAAATTATCAATCATAAGCATAGATCTTGGAAATTGTTTAATATTTGGAGTGGGAGAGGTTCTTGTAAGTAGACAAGAAGCCTTTAGTGCCCCATTTAAGATCACTGAGAGTATGCTCTATCAGTAAGAACTTGTTGTAGAAATATGGTGATAGAATTATAATTGCTCAAGAAATTTAATCTAAATCAAGAGACACAATTCTACACTAATCTGCAGAAACTAATTCACAATTTATAAAAACATTCATAAACATGCATCAATCACATACACAAGTACAAAAATGTATCTAAGGGAATCCAACTGGTAAAAACCCCTTAAGCCTACTTGAATTATTCAAATGAATAGAGAATCCATTACAATTGCTAGCTCTAACTCTAAGCTCAACCTACAAAAGAATAATTGTTCTCTTTGCTCAATGAGAAGCTTTAACCCAGACTTAATGAATTTATTCCCCCACGTGAGCTCTTATTTCCTTGCGAAAATCGTGAGGACATTGGCCCCTATTTTTAGAAATTTCCTCTAAATTGATTATGCAGTTCCCAATGATTGATCATTGATTGCATGCAACACTTGTACACTACATACTAGTCTACAATTGATGTTACACTACCTTGGAATCTCCACCACATCTGAGCTATTCAAATTCCTTGCATGCATGACTATTTTTGGTTGATTGATCAGTTAATTGGATGATCTCTGAGTTAGACTAATGTCCCATTGCACAACTGACCTCCAACTAGTTCTATCAAATGTTAGAACTAGTTTTACTAAGTACAACTGGAAATAACTGATCTGGATTGCTACAAATTAGTAACCAACACATGCAAACTAAACTCCAAGCCAACTAACACAAATTTATTGTTAGAAAATTATATATTACAGAGCAATGGAACACATAAAATATTGCAGAAATATAAACACCGAAAATGCATAAAACAAGAGAGAGACATATATACGTGGTTCACCCAATTTGGGCTACATCCATGGAGAAACAACCAATCCTTCTTTTTATATTATCCAGCAAACTGAAGAGATACAACCTACAACAGATCTGCTGTAATTTCCTCTTTGCTCTCAATCTCCTCTCTCTTGCTCACTCAGAATACAGATATACATAGATGCAATAGAATTCCGGGTTGCTTTCTAGGGCAAAAAACCCTAAATTAAACATAACTTCTATTGTCAGATCTCCACCTAATGAATGGCCCAGATTAACTACGAAATTAAAACATTTTACAAGACAATTTTACATCTATTCTTAGCTTTGGGGGTGTTGCCCCCTATCCCCCCACTAGGGGGGGCTCCCAAAGGTCGCAGTTACACCCCCTGGACCCCCCTACAGCAAATATTTTATAACCAGCATTGCCACCCCATTACGAATTGGGGTCCAATGCGGTGATACCTTTGAATATAGAATATAATCACGCTCCACACCCAACATTTATTGAGCTAACTGATTGACAAGAGCCATGATACACTAGTTAACTGCTTCCAAGTTGTCCGTTGATGTGAAAATTTTGAATTTTCTCATTCTGACCAAGGCTAAGTCCAATTAAGCCTTTCTTGCTACACTTCTCAACACTCTTCCTGTGAGTTTTTTAGTATGCTAGTAAATATTAATGGTTTTCATGTAAGAGGAATTGCATGCTCTAGTAGAGTTACCCACGCCAAGTATCCATTCACTGGTTTCACGGTCCAATTTCCTATCTGGAATTAAACTTCGGGCTTCTTAGATTTGTTCTTCAACATCAAACACTACTCTTTTGACTACTTGAAGGATACTTTCTCTATATTGGGTCATAACCACTTGAGCTATTGATTGGGCATGGGTTTAGCTAAGGGGGGGAAACAAGATTAGGGGCAAGGGAGGGTCTGAGTTGTTCTCTTTTGCCTCCATGGTGAGCAGAGGAGAGACCACCTCTTTCCATGACCCAGGGGCACCAAGGAGGGGTTGAATGAAGTTTACGGTCCTAGGGAGGGAAGGGGCAATTAAATTCAAAGTTTAGATGGGGAGTAGAGGCAAAATAGAGACAATAGGAACACTAAGAAGGGGCACAAGGAGGGTGACTAGGATGCGAGAGAAGGATAACCCAACTTAACAATGAGTAAGGCACTCCCAACAAAGAGAAACATTAGAGGTAGGGGGTGAAATGGAGGCTAAAAAAGCTCAAATTAAGTCATAAAAAACACACCTCCTCGAATTAGAAGATCCTGAGAGAGGATAAATATCCAAAAGATGATTAATCCACAATTCCTGCAAAACTTTGATAGAAAAATGTCTATAACTAAATGGTTGTGCAGAACATAAATTACAATTGTAGAAAACCTGAGAATCCTTATCTAATTTTTGCAATGAACTAGAGGTAGTGCACTCTAGACTGAGTATTTTCAAATTGCAAACTATCATCAATCTTGCATGCAACGACAATTCTATTATAGCATTGAATTTTAATTTCCTCCTTTCCAAACCGATAGTATTTGACAATAGTAGGACTATAAAAGGCTAGGAGTTCCCATGAGAAATAGTGGCATGGAACTCAATAAACCATACCGAGAGCTTCAACCCTCCCTCCTCAATTTCCATTACTCCATCTTGTGTTACGATATATTATTTCCTTCTTGTTAATCACCATAATTAATACTTGAGTGCTCTTGCATTTAGAATTCAAAACAAATTTCCCTTCATTAGACTCCCACACAATGAAGGCTATCATCATAACGCCCTCCCACAAACTAAACAAAATACCAAACAAGCATATTTTTGGGCTAAGCCATCCATATCAAATTTGATGGGAAGCCTACCACCCATATTAAATAGATGGGTTTCATCTCAATGCGAGGAAGTCGCCTCACCAGATGTGCACCCACCCCGGGGAGCTTTGTCCATTTCTACAATTTCTTTGCACATGGTTCTTAGCACATCAAGAAGAGGATGGAGATTTTTTTTTCCAACATATCTACTTGTATTGTAGACCTTTGTTAGCTAGTTTATTGGCCAACTTATTTCCTATTCTTCGTATATGTCATAGTACAAGGGATACTATTACCTTTAAGACTTTGATTCTTGTTAAGCCTACCATTAGTCTCCATCGTTTTTGAGAATTTGGGGGGCTAGATCCATTTTGTAGTTTATTTATCATTAGGACAATAGTTTTATAATCCCCTTATGTTATAAATTTTTGATAATTGAGATGCTTGGATATTATTAGGCCTTGCTCCAAGGATGAGAGTTTTGCCACATTATTAGTTTCATTTCCCAGAATTCCGATATAAATGTGAGTAATTTACCCATGATAATTTCTAAATATCCCTCTGAAACTAGCAAGGCGAAGATTACCCCTAGAGGCTCTATCAAATTTTAACTTTAATAAACTAGGAGAAGGTGGTAGCTATGTGTTAGGATTTCAGGGAATGGGCTAGGGTTGTGTTGCTTGAAAATTTATAAAATATTGGTTGAGCCCGAAAAGTGTGAGAATGCGTGATTCCTTGGAATTACATTCCCAATATTGTGTAGATCACTTGAGATTATGAGGATTGTTTCACTTACCCTTCCCATTATGGAGCTCTAATAGTGTCCACATTTAATGATTAATATTTGAATATTCTTCTATTCCTTTCCTTCCATAATTCCCATGTTATAAATCTCGGGAAAATTTCCATGTTCAGTTCACTTTAGTACTTTTAAAAGGTCCAAAATGCCATTCATCAAGTGTTGAATGAATATTGGTTCCGTTCCAATTCTGATTGTCTAAAAATTATGGCCAAGTGATCCCATATTTCTAATGCAAATCTATAATTGTTGAGTAGATGCTCAGTTGTTTCTACGTTTTCCCAGAAGAGGCTACATCTAGATAGACTTTGAAAACCCATTTTTGGAGATTTTCCCAAGTTAAGATTTTGTTTTGCATGAAAGTTAGAGGAACAGGGTCACCTTTGGCTAGAATTTGGAGTCCCATAGCCTTTTCCATTTAGTTTTACTAGGGTTTCCTTCTATGCTAGCTATTAATCTACAAGGCTCCTTTAAGCTAAAATATCTTTTAGGACATTTCCCCTATCGAAGGATATCTTTCCCATTTTAATTCTTCTACTTTATGTTTCATGTGTGATGACTACTTGTGTTTCTCATCTTATGTGCATTGGCCAATGCGTGCACTTCTGCCACTGCCTCCATTATTGTTGAGATTGAGGTTGCGCGCAATACTAGTAGACTAGTACTATACCTTACAATATCAAACAAGTTTTTAACTCATTTACCTCTCCTTTTTCCAATTTGGGCCCATTGCTACGAAGAATCCTCCCAAAAGAGGAATAAGTTTATGTTTTGATTTCCACAATGAATTCTATAGATGAAATCCCTTAATGCCACCCCCTCATCCAAATTATCAAACTGTCATTTGTTCTTGCCATGTATTTTTGCTTCTATACATTACTCTATAAAGATGATGGGTTTTTAAACCACCACCAGCAAGTTTTGGCTCCTAGTGGTTAATTGAGGATTTTAGGGTCTCTCAGTGCCAAACCACCAAGGTGGTTAGGATAGCATAATTTTTCTAAAGTGATAAGGACACATTTTTATTGTTATTTATCTCCCCCTAAAATAAAGATATTTGTATGTTTCTTATTTTTTCCCATAATGGCTTTAGGGGTTGCCTAGGATGAGAATATGGACATAAAGATAACTTGTAGAACTAATTTAGATATTTTTGAATACATATCATTAATCATATCAATATTATT
>APFE031723864.1:0-10671 GCA_000404065.3 Pinus taeda
TGAGTTTCTTACCTTCTTACTCGGAACATATGAATTCATTCTTCCTATCAAGCAATGGCGGAGGTCGAGCCGAAGCACCTGGAAGTAGTAGTGCCTAACAAGTAGTAGTGCCCAGCGAGAGCAAGGGCGGTCGTCTTGTAACTAAATTAATATAATTTTAACTAATTTCATAACTGTCTAATAATCGGATGGTTGAAATTACTTTAATCGTCGAACACTAAAATCAATGGTACATGAATGTACACGTATTTTTAGAGGAGAGTTGATTTCAAAGGGAACGCCTTACGGCATAAATATTCAGTTTATTTCTCAATGGAATCCATCTAATGGAAACCAAATTTGATCATTGGTGAATATTATTGAACACCAAATACCATGGACAACATACCAAGTTTCCGAAGGTTTTAGAAATGAGAAGTTATAAAGTTGACGTTGTTCCATGATTTGACAAATGATTTGATGCCATAAATTAGAGAGAAATGATAATTTTTTCAATGCAATTAAAATAAAAATGAATAGTAAAATGTCATAAAAGGATAAGACCAATGGTAAGACACACTAGTTATTTTTAATTTCTAAATTATTAAACAATTTTATTATTTATTATTTTAGATGACTATTTTTATTTTTTATTAATTTTAGTTATTTTTAATTTATAATTAATTTAAGTAGTTATAATTTATGTGGTTATTTTAATATTTTTATTAATTTATATAATTATTTTAATTAGTTATTACAAAAATATGTTTTATTTAAATTTTATTTTTTAATTATGCTTCGTTGTTAAAGTTCTATCAAATTTGGGAATTATTTTATTAATGTGGTTGTGCTAGTTTATATTGATGCACATCAGACAACTATTTACATCAAAGAGAATGAACAAATTTCAATCTAATTTTAGTTGAAGCTCATTCTACATTGATTAACTCTTTTTTCTTTTCCCCTTTATCCTTGTGTTTAAATAATTGAATTCTAAAATTTTCTATGACATATTAAATTTCACGAGTTTTATTTGAAATCTTTGTTTTGATTGCTAATTATTTTTATGTTTTAGTCATTAATATAATAGTAGTAGCCATTATTTTGTATTTTTTAATTAATTTTCTTTTACTTCAAAATTTAACTATATAATTTGAAATTCTTTTCTCTATAATCTTGTTAGCATTTCTTAATAAAAAGTTTCAACCCGCTCAAGCTTCATGTTCATGTACTTCCCTTTCAATGTATGTTTATGAAAACTTTATTTTCACTTTCAAAATCTTTTAACATAGTTGTTAATATCATGGAGTAATTATAATTTATGTGTTTTTTAACCAATCCTTTTTCACTTTCTTTCAATGTATGTTTATGAGAACTTTATTTTCACTTTTAAAATCGTTTAACATAGTTACCGTCCTCCATTAGCTTGAATCTAGTTACATATAACATTCATCTTTAAACATTGTGTACATGAATACTTATCATAATCTTATAACCTAGAAACATTTAGGACCCTTTTTCACATTGAGAATTATTTTTGTAGTTTCCTGAATTACACTTATAGACGATATTAATATACTACACTATATAATTATATTTTAGTTAAGTGATAAGTACATAATTGACTTATCACTACTTGATAGGCGAGTAACTAACCAAAATTTGTTGCCCTTCTCTAAGAATTATAGATATTAATGATATCTTTAATTACACAATAGATATATACTTTTTGTCAGTGCCATTTCCGTTCTATTTTTTCTATTGAATTTAAGTTGGCTCTCTTTGTTTTTTAAATAAGTAGAGGGTATCTATGATAAAAGTCACAAATTCCATATTGATCAAAGAATTATATTAACCCTCCCTACGCCAAGTCCTAGCATATTTGCATATCTATTAATTACTCACGTGTATGTTGGTATGAAGATTTGTTTAAAACATCTCTACTGGGATACCCCGCCATTATTTCCACTAATCTGCATGTAAGAATTTTATTCTACAGAACGATGGTAGGATTTTCGTTCCTCAATACCCAACCTCCACCATGGAGTTAACCGTAAAGTCTAATATAATGACAGCTTGTGGAGAATGTCACAATAGAAAACAAGGAGCTTTCATGTGTGTCATCTGTATTCTAATTCTCCAACATCGCCTCCTCTTGGAAATACAAAACGCCATAACCTTCTCTATATTGTGTCTTACCATTGGTCCAACAGCTAGAGAAAATGTACCAAACATCTATGTGCAAGGAACAACTTCACCTCTTAACAGAAAAACAACTAAAATTCACTTGTAATGAATCATTCCTCTAGGACGTAATCGCAAAAGATCAAATATTTTTGTTAGAGACCTTATCAAAATTGTGAGAGAATTTATGCAGCGTGTGTTGAAAACATAATTACAGAGATAAGTTCTTTGAACCATCTGTGAGCTAGTGCAATGGTTCATTATCGGTAATGCAAGGTTTAATTTCTACCATAGTTATTGCTTGTGATGAGAATTGTTCAATAGTAACCTATATTGTGAATTGCTTCATCAATAAGATGTATGAAGGATAATACCAGATTTTCATATCAACAGTCAAAAGAAAAACCACCTTGAGCAGTTGTTCCTCTGTTGAAATCTATCACAATGCAACTGACATAATATGGCAACGGAACTGTCTAATGACAAAACGATATTGGATTAGTAGTAGTCTTGTCTACAAAAATCCCTTGAGAAAGAGATACAGATGAAATAATGGTGATCTATTTGAATTCAATAAGAAGAATAATTGTAAGCCTGTGGAATTTTTTTTTCACATGCATGAATTTGAAGATATGGATGAAGGCAAATTTTACCAAAATTTCTCCTCTAAATTAAACAATATTGAAGACCATGGATGGACTCTGCTGGAATGCCACAGTCCTCGTCGTCCTTCATCTTTTACCCCTACTTCTCCTTCCAGCACACAAATGGGAGCCCCACGGACAAAGAATGGCGGGTGAGCAGCGCGGAGGGAATGTTGTTGCTGATGATCAGGCGGGGTGGTCCTGTTACTACTTTCATGGGGAAACCCTGTCATCTACTGAACCATTGGGATCTGCCCTCGTAATCACGATCAGAGCCCTGTTTCCCCTTCGTGATCGCCTCTTGCCAACAAAATTATTCCTCACCGAGATGGATCTCTGCTTATTACGAAATCTCGACAATGCCTTCGCAGGCGAGGTTCGATTCCCCTGATTCGTCGAATCCAAAACTTCTTGGGCAGCCTGGGAAGGGTTGCACGGATCACAACTGGACACAGATGATGACGTTACTTTGCTGATGGAAGGTCCTGCATTCTCCTCTTTCAAAGTCATGATAATGAGTCCATGATCATATGATGTGGAGTTCAATTCCCTGTCCAGCACCCTCCTTATCATTTCCATGTCTCGTTGGGACGCCTCGAAGATCCAGTACACAGTGTCAGTGTGTTGGTGCTTGGACGGCTGGAAGTGCTAGGCAGCCAAGGTCTGTTCCCTCAATACGCTTATGGAAGGTCCTGCATTCTCCTCCTTTGAAGTCCTGATAATGAGTCCATGATCATCTGGTGTGGTTGATAACTGACCCAAGCATTCGTTCAAGCTAATCATTTGGTTGATAACTGACACAAGAATAACTGACCCAAGCATTCATTAAACCTAATCAGTTGGTTGATAACTGACAAAAGCATTCGTTCATTACTAACGTAGATCCAGTGGTCAATATTTTTCCAATCGTCTAACACTACATCCGACACTGAATATCAATACAGAGTGGCAGCTGGGGGCATTCATTTCAAAGGGAACGCCTTACGGCATAAAAATATATAATTTTGCATAAACAAATAAATTTTAATATCAAAAACTTAGCTCCATATACATCATGCTTGTATATAATAATATATATATAATTATATATATATAATCATTCGGTTGATAAGACTCTGACACAGGCAGCATTGTTCATTACTAACGTAAGATCCAATGGTCATATTTTCCACGTTAAACACACATTCCGACGCTGCAAGATTATGAATACCAGAGTGGCAGCTGGGGGCATTCATTTCAAAGGGAAAATTTGGCATATTTAAACATTAAAAAAATATCATTAGAAAACAAACATATCTCCCAATTTGCCCTTTACATATGCTGATGTATATATATAATTATTATAATATGAATATAATATTAGGATATAGTATGAATATAATATATTATGTATGTATGTATGTAATGATGTTGTATGTGATGTATGTTTTGTATTATGGTATGTAAAGTGCATACTGAAAAGTATGCATATACATAACAGTATACCGATATCAATATCTATACAATAAATTACATTTACATATTAAACATATGACATATACAATACGAAATATATTATATATATATATATATATATATAAATAAATATATATATATATGATAGAATATATATAGAATATATATATAATGTATAAGTATATATATATATATATAAGTAATATATAATATATAATATATATATATATAATATATATATATATTATATATATACTATTACATATTTTAAACTAAGTTATGCTACATGAACACACACATACCTCTTAAGATGTGTGAAAAATTGCAAGGATAAGCATTTCATTTAAGGGAAAATTGGCATATTATAAAACACTAAAAAATATCATTAGGAAAACAACATAATCCTCCACAATTTGTCCTTTTACTCCGAATCAAAATTTCGAGTGCTTATATGAATTTTGAGGGCTTCAGTTCGATAAAAGAAGAAAAACTTGAAATTTCATCACCACATTTGGCCCAAATGTATAACCAATCTTCATGCATTCACCTGAATTCAATCCCATTATTTTATGGAAAGAAATGTTCAAATTAATGGCCACATTAGACAAGGTGCTTCAAATAATTCTCAACCTAGAGTCCTCGTTGATAGAGAAAATGAAGTTACTTCCCTTCATTTTAGCAAGACATGGTTGAAGTTCATCAAAACTTTCAATCCAAGATTGATAACCTCTCTATTGTAAAAATGTGCTAATTATGTCATGAATGTTATCCCGATATACAAGTTATTAGATGGCATGAATGACTTATTTGTAAAATATGTAAGAGTGAGAAAGGCTCCCACCATTTCTCTCATTTCAACAACATGGATCCTAGTGAACAACTTCATGTTCTAAGAGTTCTTACACAAGTAAAAGAGATGCTAATAGAACAGGTTAATCCAATATTTCTAGTGACACACTCTAACAGTGGGCAACATAAATATAGTGGCCAAGCAATTAGTTTTACACAAGATATTTCTCTGATTGCAAAGAAGCCTCCACGACATGTTGAATGAATTGAATTCTTAATTGTGAGGAGACATGGCATCCACTACAAATATTATGAATGTTATGTCAAAAGAAAATGGGTGATGTATGCATTGCTTTACAAAATTCATATGGATAAATATTATAGGGATGGTAAAATTAACATGGATTCAGTTGTTAGTCTCGTAGAAATACTAACTTATGTGTCTAGCAAGCTACATTTTTGTTTTATTTTGATCTCAATGTAATAGAGAGAACTGATAAAGGCATTGAAATCTTGGGCCCTAATTGTTTTCACTCTCATCCATCATCCTTTTTTGTTCGGATACCAAATGAATAGAGAGAAGTGGATCAAATAAAAAGATTTATTGAAAATGCAGATTTTACACCTAATTAGCCATTGGATTAACCAGATATTGGTTCCTCTCCAATAAATGACTATAATACTAAAGGGTTATTAGACATGGAATTCCCCACACTATTTCCCAATTATGATGCCAATTAGTTGCCTCCACGTATTTGTAATGTTGAAATGCATGAATATGTTTTACATCTACTCGTATTTTCTGACCATAGATTTGGAAGCCATCCTTGGTTCAATATTGTTTGTTGAGCACGATTATATGTCATCGTAAGAAAGGAACAACTTCCTTCCTTTTGAAAAAGAATAATTATGAAAATGCACATACAACTATTCAATACTTGCATCAAGAACTCGACAATTTACCTCACAATAAGTTAGTTGAGAAATTAATGCATTTGGGTTCTTCTCTTAGGTGTACAAGGGCCTATTTGAAAATGTGGCATAACGAACTCACTCACATGATTACCTAATTAGGTTTCCCAACATTGTTTTTTTCTTTACGTGCATCTGACATAAAGTGGCCTGACTTAAATAACCTTATTCCTTCGAAAACACATTCTCATCCTTGAAATCAACATGCAAAAAAAATTGAAAATTTTATTAAGTATCCACATATAATTTCCATGTATATGCACCAGAGATTCAATATCTTTCGTGAATTATTTTTTCAAAAATATCTTGGAGCTAAAGACTTTTGGTACATGTTCATCTCTATTCATTTTATCCCAAACTATATGATTTTGGGACAACTTTCTATTGTTTTAATTTCTTTTTATATGTTGAATATATTTTCATTTTTATTAGGTATGATTGGAAACATAGAGGTTCAACCCACATCTATGGTTTCCTATGGTTACTAGTTGCTCCAAACATGGAAACATTGGACTAGCCTAACCCTTTGAATGTGCATGTTGAAAAGAGCTTCTTTGACAAATATGTAATAGCTTGGAATCCATGTGACATCCATCAATGAAATGTGATGATTCCTCGAAACTTGAATGATGATCCCTAACTTTTGACTTTTGAATAAGGTAAATACATTTATGCGAATATATAATCTTTTAGTATTATCGTTATATGGAGGATCAATAACTACTTTAGATCTTTTATTTTGAGGAAAGGGAGAGTCCACATCCATTGGATCTTCAAGTGATTTCCTAATTGTACTGGGGTTTTGGGATGCCACCTATGTTATTCCCTATCTATCTAGGATTTCTTATATTTATATTTGAGAAGTTTCAACCCAGGAGTCATTATTAGCTTCTATTTCCTTCTCTTTGTTACGTTCATGAATGTAGCGAGAAAAATTCATCAAAACTCTTGAATTAGAGATAGCATGTAAGGGATCATATTTCCACTTCTCATCTTCTAAAAAATTGAAGGCTTTCAACAACTTTTCAAGAATGGGAAAAGACAACCTAGAATTAATAGTGAATTCAAACAGTTATGTGTGAATAGTACATGTGTACTTTCTCTCTTTGGATGTGAAATGTAGATCATATCAGTGTTTTCTTTGGCGCATATATTCAAATGCAAAAAGCATAGGAGTTAAGTATTGTGGTAATTTGTATGGCTCAATTTATGTGCCATATATTCTAATCACAATATAATACTTTTTTATGTACTAATATATGTGCTTAACTGCTCATTCATGTGGATATGGAATCTACATTCTTCAAGCATTGCGAGAGGAGAATATCCATGTATTAATAAGAAAATTTTATACACAAAACCATCAATAAACCTTTGATATTCAGGAGGTCTTTCATTAAAGACAATTATTTTTGTCCATTGAAATGGGAGGTTCTACTCTGCCAATTGGTTTCTAGTCTGTAACCCTAAATATTAAAGACATGGAGATTTTTAGGTGAGGATCAAGTAAATCAAATATGATTGAAACCTAAATATCCTTGCATCATGCAATTGTACCAACTTTTATTGAATTCTTTCATCCAAATAAAAAACATAATTAAATTTTTTAAATTTAATAATTTGTGAGTAAACCCTAGAAGAATAGCATATACATGGTTATTGTCACAATAACCCAAGACAATACTAACAATTGAAATTAAATCTTTTGTAGAATCCTAAAAAATGTCCATGTTAAAGGGAGGATCACCATCTAGCTTGATACGTTGGTTTACTAATAAGGTTTTTAGGAATTCCTTTCTACTTTCATAAGGTAAACTCTCGAAATGTATTTCTAAAGTTTCCTCATCGATAATCTCAAGGACGTATTGAATATGAAGTGTTGAGATATAATATTTCTCTCTAAGAGAACATATAGTGGACGAACTCTCATAATATTTAACTGTAAGCCGAGAAGGGTTGTAAAATTTAAGACAAAGATAAACTAATTCTAGAAAAGGGAAGGTTTGGGGAAGGAGAGCCTATGGAAGTCCACTTTTTGATATGGGAAAGGTTTGAGAATTTTCTATAACCTATGCATCATGGGCTTTTTTGCAAACAAACTTAGGTCTATGCTAGTTACATGTAGCTTAAAATTGTATAAGTCCCTATCTAGGAAAACTTTAGAAGTATTAGGGTCTTCTATACACTTGTCTGAGAAATTACCTCTGTTCTTGGGTGCCATAACCTAATAAAAATTTTACTAAAAAGAAAAGGGAAAAATGACCATACCTATTTATATGGAGGATTGTTCCCTGCAATTAACCACTATGAGCTCCTCTTATCGACCATTATCTATTCAAATGATTACCAAGAATACTGAAAATTACCTTTGGTGTGATAATCAATTTTGAAATAATGATTTCAAGCGTCATCACGGAAGGAATTAATGGAAGTAATAGCTACATAAATTTGTGAGTTGACATGTTTCCCCTATTAGTTTTTCAAAGATACAAGGGTGGTTTTACTCATGCTTCAAGTAGTTTTAGCTTGAGCTTTTGCTAGGTAAAAAGCACCTAATTGTCCAATAATGGACGAGAGTGGTATTGGATTTTTACCCTAACTTGTCCACATAAACATCCAATTATTTGGCAAGGAAAAACAATTAACGTCTGTTCAATCAGGGTAACATGTCAATGGTTAGATCTCCTCCCTTGCACCTTACGATGTGGGTCCCTCACGTATGTAGAAAGGTATTAATTGGAGGATTTACTCGTTAATTGGAAATTTTATGATCTTGAGGGTTGGTTAGGCTGTCAATTTGGTGATGTCACCAAACCAGATTACAATAGTTTAATCTACTTAGTCATTTTCTTTAACAATTGTGAATCAATAACTCATTGGAGTAATATGAACAAGGTCAAATTTTTTGTTTATCACTATATTACCAAGAGTATATTCAATAGCATGCAAGCCAAATTTACCAATAACTTATGATTTAGTATGAGCCAAGACATCCTAACCCCGCCAAAATGAACTCTATCCCAAGAGTTGTTAATTCTTCGAGTCTTACCACAATGGGTCAATCTATCCCTCTATAGCAATTGAAACTTGGTAGAGAAGGCAACAAATAGTTTCTACTCAAACTTAAAAAAAAAAACTAAAAACTAAACTCTTATTAGATCCCTCATCTAATTTAAAATTTAATCTTTAATAATGATTAAAAAAAAACTATATTAACTTTTATATTATAATTAAGTTTAAAATTTAACTAATATTATAAAACTTTTTAATTTTTATAATTATAAATAATTTAGAATAAATTTATTGTAATATATTTAATATTTTATATAATTTTAAATAATAAATTATATTTATATAATAATATTAAATCAATGTATATATACAATTAATATAAAAACAATATATAAATTAAATTGATTTTATAATATAAATTATATTTATATATATTATTAAATAAAATGCATAATATTACATTAAATTAAAATATTCATTATAATATACTTATAAATGCGTAAGCCTGTTGTTTTATTAACCCATCACTCTAAAATATCTAAACGAGAAAAAATAATGAAAATAAATTTTTATTTTTTCAAAATTATTTTAGAGTAAAAAGTTTTGGAAAACCAATAGTAATTGTAAATATTTTATTTTTAAAAAAATTGTGTTTATAAATTTTGAAAAATGTTTTTAATTATAAACTTGATTGTTTTATCTTAAACATTCAAAATTTAATAAATTTATAATAAAACATTTATTATGTCAAAAAAATAATTATAATAAAAAAAAAATTTATATAAATAAAAAAATTTAACAATTCATGCACTGATGAGATTGGGTATAAGGGAATTTAACGTGCAAACCAATATTGTTTTGCATATTAACTCCCCCAAATCTGGTTCGTTTGCATATTAACTCCCCTACCCCTAATTAGTTTGCATATTAACTCTCCCACTTTTATGAAAAAAGCGAAAATAAATATTATTTTAGTAAGAATTGAAATTTGGTGCAGAGCCTAACAAATCGTTTTCCCTCCAACTTAAAATGGAAAAAAGAAAAAAAAGAAAAGATGATAACAGACACCCTTGTTTAAGACCCCTCCCTAATCTAAAATTTAATGGTTAATATGTTTAATAAAATTACATATTAATTTTGTGTTTAATATTTAACTTAAACTAATTATAACACATTTGATAGTTTTATAATTATTATAAATAAATTTACAATAATTTAATTGATTGAGATATATTAGTTAAGTTTTTCTATTAATTTTTACAATGTTAATAATTATATTTAATAATAGTTAATAAATAAAATTTATAATATTATAATTTAATATTAGAAATTATATATATATATATATATCATTTTCTTGTTGCAGGTGCAACTTGTGAAGGGTGAGTGTGATGTTGTCTTTTATTCGACACGTTTCTATGTTCGAAGTTTTCAATGGTGTTACATCTTGCATCTTAACCTTTGTCTATTGTTTCTCTAGGTTCTTCTCGTTCAACTTCATGACTCGACTTTCCTTGCAAATTGGACGGTCCTAAGGTTTACTTTAATGAGTTATGATAGTTATATTTGAAAGGATTTTGGGTTCAATTAATATTCCTGAATTAAAAGAAAAGTGTCATAGGCCAATACTAGCGTC
>APFE031723867.1:1695-24950 GCA_000404065.3 Pinus taeda
AATTTATCTACTAAAATGATATGAATTAAATAATAGAAATTAAATTCATTTATATATTTAAAAAATGTAAAATAATAAAAACCTAAATTATTTACAAAATGATATCACCAATTCCATCGAGAAAAATACCCAACTGAAATTTGGTAAAGGAATTGGAAATAACCCTATGCAATGAGAAGAAACTTAAAATTCAATTTGGTAAAGGAATTGGAAATAACCCTATGCAATGAGAAGAAACTTAAAATTCTCATTTTGGATACATTAGTGCACACTAACTATTTTGTGGTAGAGGAATTGGAAATAACCCTATGCAATGAGAAGAAACTTAAAATTCTCATTTTGGATACATTAGTGCACACTAACTATTTTGTGGTAGAGTTGCATTACGAGGATTGTGTAGTAAAAAACAAACATTTTAAGTTACAAATAATATGCATATATTTAAAAAAATATATCACGATGGCAAGGCAATAATTTTATTTTGTTAAAATTTGAATTTAATTCTAGGAATTATGTTAGTGTGTAAATAATGTTGTTATATGTGTTTTTGATGGCTGATTATACGACAAGAAATCACTGGGAGGAGGCTTAACCATGACGATCCTTAAAATGGTGACAATGTTCTCTCATGATTTCAGTTTTTTTATCAATGTTATAATTGGCATTCGTGTATATTATGTGGGTAACGGAATGATGGTCCTAAGTGATAGAGCCAAGCTCTACGCATGGCCTCGCATAGAATGCATGTGGTGTCTCCACGCCTCACGTCCCTTAGATCACCTTCTTAGGTCTTCTCAAATTAATTGTTTGTAGTTGGGACTTGGTGGTTTTGTTTGCTATGGGGTTTGAGTAAGGTCATTCTTTTTGTCTACTCAGAAATGGCATGCTCCTTCCATGGTGGATTTGTTGTAGGAAGGGAATTATCTGAGTCTTTGACAGGCGGGAAAGCTCATTTATGAAATCATTATGTGACAATGTCTTGGGATGACTAAGTTTTAGTTCAGCCTATAAACTTGGCCCTTGTCGTGTAGGTTGTATGGTGCTCACCTCACTCGACGTTTTGTTGATTTTTGGTAGCTTGATACATACTCCAAGCCTTAACGATCGAGGGTTTGGAGGAAGGAGCTTTACAAGTGACTTTGTGGTCTTGAAACACAAGCTTGGGATTTTTCACCCATTGATTTTTAGGCCATAACCATGGAGCCTTTCGGACATGTGATGGATGGAGATGACAGAGAATGATGAGACAAATCCAACACATCGAGAATCATGAATCTGAGTTGTCTAAAGAGAGATATTAATTTTTGAAGTTAATGAGTGGGCTTGTGTCACAAAGTTTATGTTGGCCTAGTGGTTTTCGTCACCTTATGACAGTTGATAGCCCACTTTCATGAGATTCGTTGGAGCCCTCTTGTTTAGTATAAATAAGAGGTGATGTGTGGTCATTTTTTCATCTAGGGGAGCAACATAAGTAAGTAATTTGACCTCCTTAACATCTTTGTTTTGGCCGCAGTAAAAAGGATCTTAGTGAAGTTGAAGGAAGGCATGGTTTATGCCTCCTAGATTGTTTGGGGGGCGAGTACCTACAAGTAAGAGGATGAGATCATGGAGGTAAATTTTTGACAAGCGAAGGAGTGACTAAGGGTCTACCTTTAAAAGACATACATCCTTATTTTATTCACAGATAGAGGCATCTTCAACGGAAAAGAGAGGATTGTTTTGGGCTCTCTTATGATTGTATGAAGAGCGTAAAAATCTGTAGGTAGGCCAAGGAGAAATGAGTTGTTCTCGGCTTGTTTTGGCATGATAAACTCTGGCTAAATAGGTCTGAATGGTAATGATTCTATTGAGATTGAGTGGCAATCCTATAATAGCTGTTTGGAGGACCAAATAAGCCTAGAATGGGGTGTTGGAGCAGTGTATGACGTCAATGGATTACCAAAATCAAAGAAGTGAGGAGGTCGCAGTCTTTTGTGGAGGTTTGGATCACAAATGTTGGGTTGCTGTGGGTTGCAAGGATGCCCTAAACAATGACCAGACATCAGTCCATGAAAAACAATTTAAACTTATGTTATTTATCGATTCTTGCCTTATGTTGGGTCAAGTGTTGACCATATTGGACGATGGAACTTGGTAGCCCTTAGTAGCCAAACGAGCAGGCGAAGACTTGAGAGATGCCTTAATGAGTGGAAGTTTCCACATTGATTATTTTTTGGTGTATTGGACACTTGTTAGATCATTGTGGAAGCTATAAGTAAGGGTTTTCTTAGTAGGAAAATGCTATAGTACGCAGCACAGATCCATGGGCAAGAGTGAGCAACAAAAGAAGTTGCAGATGGCCTCTTGGATGATGGGTAGATGAGTGTCCTTGGAGAGGTAGATTTGAGGACTCTGTTAGAAGCCATGTGGAAGGGCCTCCATAAGTGTTGGATGTCCTAACTAGGAGTAGATTCTATAACAAGGATTGGTCACTCATGGTATGTTGGAGGGCAGCGTGAGAGTGGATCAAGAGAGGACAATGGATTGGGAATTTATAATTTGTTGGAGGAAATTGTGATAGTGCCCAAGGGTGGTTACTAGGTGGTAGTTGTTGAGCTCAGTGTTGGATGAGTCAGAGGAGAAGTTGAGGATCCCTATACTTGTATATGGAGAAGGACTTCTACAAAAGAAGATGGGCATTCCTCCTAACCTGTGTTCATTGTGGGGGATGGACATCTTATAGTGATAGGTGGCAACTCTCTGTGCCCTATGTTGGTCTTCATTAGAGCACCACAAGAAGACCATAGGGGGATGAAGTCCCTGAGTAGCTGAGGAGTAATGGCGGGCAGATTGAGAGTTGTTCACAATCGCAATTGTGAACAACTCAACAGGGGTCTCGATGTGTTGTTCCAAGACACAACTAGTGAGCAGATTTGATAGTCGAGGTTCAGTGACCAGATGGACTTGTATCGTTGATAAAGGAAGTGTTGTAGACCAAGAGTTGAAGAACTGGGTAGGTACAGGGTATGACCGAGAGGTGTTGAAAGAGCATGCGATAGCCAAATGGTCAGAGTACTTTATTGAGGGTAAATTGTGATGCAGGAGCATGTGACTCAGAGGGAAAAAGTCTTCCAACTTATTCCAAAAAAAAAAAAAAAAAAATCTACAGGGAAAGGAGTGGGGTCCTTTAGCCTACAATTTCTATGTCTTTTTTAGTTAAAAAAATAGGAACAGGGTAGAGAATAAAACATGCTATCTTTCTCAGTTAAAAATAACATAAAAGTAGAGAATAAAACATGCTACCTTTTCACAGATAGACAAGTTGTAAAAATCCTTAAATTACTATGTAAAAAGCCTACTTTTGTAATAGGTAAGGTCTGAGAAGACCTATCCATTATTAATAAAAAATAAATTGGCCGCCAAGCTTGCTAGAGAGAGGGTGATGCTAGAAGTATCATGATGAAACTTTCTCTCGGCGTTCTGGAAAAGATCGACGATGTCTTGTTAATATGGGTACATGTAATCAATAGTTGCTGCGTTGTGTAAAAAAAGGCTTGAATCGTCTTCTATTCTCCGCTGTATGCCTTACTATGTATTGAGCATTTGGTTGTTTCTTTTTGTTGTAATGAATGCGCCATTTTAATTTCATTTTTATTACATACAAAAGAAAAAGCCTCTGTTTGCATAGAGTAATTGCATTTATAAGGACGGTAGGGAGGCGTCGGGATTCCCCTTATCAGTGATTCCATGGCTTTTACTAAGCCTGAGAAATCCAACTTTTGAACTCTTTCAAGACTGCAGGAGCTAACTTAATAGGCGGATCATTAGAGGATCATGCAAGCCTTGTGGAGGCAGTGAAGAAAGTGGATATAGTAATTTTCACAGTAGGAGGAGAAGAAATAGCCAATCAGTTCAATATTATCAAAGCTATTAAAGAAGTGGGAACCATCGAGAGGTTTCTTCCATCTGAGTTCGGCAATGACGTTGACAACTCCCATGCAATAGAGCCTGCGAAAAGTGTGTTCGAGCTAAAATCCAAAGTCCGTCGGCAATCGGGGCTGAGGGTATTCCTTATACATACGTTTCCAGCAACTGATTTTCAATTGGGTTGAAGAGGCGAAGGCGAATGGTGAAGGTTTTGGAAGATCCAAAATATTTTTTTAATCAAAGGGAAGAAACTCCGCTTGTCGTCCTCAGATTTTATTGTGCAGTGCCAGCAGGAGACAAATTGTTTGACGTATGTAGGGGCAGCGGACTGAGGGAAATTATGTACTAGTGAGACTAAGGTTGGATTTCACTGGAGCTAAAATGCTGAGGGTGCAATTTGAGAAAAGTTGATAATCAAATTTAAAAGGGGCCGAGATTCATAGCCTGTAAGTTCGATTTGTTAACTTATGGCAGTGATATTTTCTCTAAAAGATTGAAGATTACCCAGCGAATAAGACCCAGAATTCAATCCACAAGAAGAACGAGTATTATGCAAAAATAGAATAAATGCATATATGTACCCATTGCTACTGGCTTCTGTTAGTCCCTGATTCTGACAAATTTAATTGTCATCGAAACCTTAATTTATGGCAGCTATACGAGGATGGATTTATTGTTAAGAAAGGGAAGCTGACTCGGACATTGAGGAACTTGCTGTCAAATTAGGGAGATTGTCCCTAATGTCTGCACGCACACCATCAAATTCGTTGTCGATGGACTGATGTTACACATTATTTTGTCGCATTACGCAAATGACCATCAGTTTAGATCTTTTTTTATCCACAAATGTGTCCCAGAAGAATTCCCTTGCAAAGTAAGAATCCAAATCATATTCCTGGATCCCATGGTACAAAAACTTGTTTTAGGCTTCCTGCACAGTTCCCTAGTCAATTTTTGTGCATATGCAAAAAATTCCATTTGGAACTGCGCATAAGTACATATTTTCTGACACTGTGACCTTTGAACATGACGTAATGCATATATAAAAAAAAAATTAAGTCTAGAAGCATTGTTGTAGCATATATCCCAATCAACAAGCTTCAAATAGTTGCCTATTTAGCGTTAATCCCTCCCATCATGGAGCAACTCTCTCTCTTTGTTGAATCCTATCCCACCATTAGTGGATTTCATCCCTAGGAAAATGGATCCCAAACTTCTCACCCTTGGCCTATAAAATTAACACAGGGCTGAGGATTGAGGAGGACTGTGGGAAGTAAGCTTATGCTTCAAGAATAAGGTTGGAAGGCTATTCAATGAAGGAGAGGGTTGGAGATTGTGCGAAGGGACTTCCAACATCAAGGCTACATGGTTGTAAGGCTATTATACATTTTATTAATATAAAGACAATTGTTATTTCTCAATTATATCTTTTTTGATATAATTTGTAATATTTCTTGATCACTTGCATAGATTGTGATTGCATATTGATCATTTTATGATACATGATTGGCTAATCAGTCCACTTATATCTTATTCTATATATTAGATGCCTTGATCTCTTGTTTGTTTCAGGACATCATGCAGAAGTTTTGGGGAGTGACGAGAGGATCTCGAAAGTAGTGAATGGTCAGAAGCTTCAAAGGGGAATTCATCAATAATTTCGTTTAAACCATAAGTGGCCTCTAGCATAGTATTTGTTTCATTCAATCATAGTCTAAAGAAAGATAGCAATTCCTCGTTGTTTGTTATTAGGTTTCTTTGAAGTCTAGGGAGATCGCTCTTGTCTGCAAGAGGGATAAGTTCACATAACAAATTCGCAACTCCACTGGGGATTCATCTCTCTCCATTTGTTTTTTTTGTCTGGAGTTTTGAAACTTTTGTACAAGAGTTCTTTAAGTGTTTGGAAGTCTTTAAAATTTGGATTTTGGGTTTGATTTTTATTTTTCCAAATATAGTGTATTCGCACTAGTTTGCTCCATGCCCTGGTATTTTTGAAAATCATAGTTTATATCCTCATTAAATCCAGACTTTTTGGTTTTTCCTGTTAATTTACACTTGTTTGTACCTTCTCTGGTTGTTTGTCAGTGGAGTGTTGTGTTAATATTTGATTGCAGTTGTCTTGTTTTTGAAAATTAAGGTAAAGCCTCATATGATGAATTGTATATCTATCAAAAGAGTGATCCATTGGTCTTGTCTTGTTCACTATCTATCTTTGTTTTTTCGATTAGATCAGGGTTCGAGTTTAATTTTTTTTTTTTTTTTTTGCAAAAGTTTTTTTTGTGTGTCAAAATCAATGATTTAGAAGATTGGGTATTGTTTTTAAAAATTACTTCTTATGCTTGTTTCGAAATGAAAAGTTTTTTTTTTTTTCCTATTGTTGAAGTGTTCATCAACTGTGTTTTTTATTGCGAGTGAATTCATAACATTCAATTAAGGAAAATTCATTTTTAAACATTATTAGTCTCTTGTTGCATTTTGCGAATTTCTGAGTGATTGAATGAAAGAGAGATTTTTTTATTTTTTGCGTTATTGAGAAAAGTGAAATTTTGATCTTATTTTCAATATTTGGGTAATTCGAAATTGAATATTTGCATTTTAGGGGAGGATAATAGTGGGATTTATAGTTTTTGTTTACATTTCAGTGGAAAAAATTGAAAGACTCTCTCTTTACTTCAGATATATTTTCATTCAAACGAAAAGATTACATTTTCATTTTCGACTGCATTAATATTTGCATCAAGTCATTATTTCATCAATTTCACAACTCTTAAAATTAATGCTAATAAAATCAATCTAGAAAGTTTTATTTTTAGAGATATTTTCCACCTATAGTATATCTGGTTGTAAGTATTTGGAATAGGGAAGTGAGTCAAGTTTCCAAAGCTGCAAAAAAACATTATCATCTTGTGATAGATGGGAATACCCATTTACTAGAATTTTTCTCTCGGAAGCTCCCCTTACAAAGGAGTCAAGCACAAGATCATATCAGCCCCAATGAAGTGATTGACCCAACTTCATTGGTTGTGGTAGAGTGATTTACAAATTCTAAAAATGGTTTCGAGAGGTACTTGAGAGTCACTTGGAAGTAAACCTTCGATTAACCATGTTGAGAAAATTTCAAGGGGATTGATCTTTGTTACTCTGGGATTGAGTGTACCTCTGATCTGCGAGTTTCCCACTAGGTTAAATTGTTTTACATAGTAACATTAATGACCATATTATTAGGGATTTTACCTGAGGTGCCAACGGATAGGAAGTCTTTGTTGTATCCAGAACATACGTTGGCTAGATTCACTTGAAAATTTCTTGGAGGGTATTCTTCATTCAAGATGACATAAATGAAGTTTGTTTTCACCAGATCGTGGACATTAAGCAGGTTGTCAGCGTAATTGGTTCCACCCGCTCTATTTATAGCTACTTTTCACTTTGATCTGCGACGTTGGATTTCATCACCAACTAGTGATTTCACTATGAAAAATTTGTTTGCATGGTTTGAATCCTTAGTTTTTTTAGTGTTTGTTAATTGTTTATTTTTACTTTTTAGAGACCTTAGGATTGGATTGTGAATATTGTTTGATTTTGAAATAAATTTTCATCTTAGATGAATCACCAAGGAAGCCACGTAGAATGCAGGGTAAACCTCTTGAATACACACCTAGTCAATTGGAAAAGATAAAAACTAAAAGGTTAACGTTAATAAGATCTAAAGCCTTAGAAGAACCTGAAACATTGACAATTTTAAAATCTGAGACAGTAGAAACCGAAGTGAGTCCAACGCAAGAATTAGAATCATAGTTAGTTCATTATGGCCCAAAGATTACCGAAGTAGTTCAAAATGAATCTGATACTGGTGAAGTTTCACACACTGAACTAACCAGACCGAAAATAAAACAACCTAACTCTAAATTTTCTCAACCTGAATCACCTTCGGCTATTATAGCTCCTACTCGTGAGCCGCCTTCACCTCGAAGGAAGCTGATAATTACCACTGAATTACCTCTTGGGTCAATTAGAATTGAAGATATTACGAGAGACAAAGAGGCATAATTCAAGTAACCCCAACTAGTGCTTATTACCTGCCTAGGGGGCAACCACCTTATCTTCCACGTGGAGGACAACCTGTTGTCAGATCTTATCCTGTGATTAGGGGTCAACGTTTTACCCAAACTTATGGTTAGATACCTCACTCCGGTGTAGGTCAACCTGTTGGAACTCAACCTTTGCTTGGTACTCCTTACCTTGGGATGAACATTACTTGGAATCCTACTTCTACTCACCAGTTTAGTCCAGTTGCTCCACAAGTGCCACTTTATCAACCCGTTCAACCTATTAGACAACCTATTCTTCAAACACTTGTTCAACAACTGATTCAACAACCTATTCAGAGTGTTTTTCGAACACCTATTTCACATTTGATTCCAAGTTCCCCTCAGACACCTATCCTATGAGTATCACAATGACTATTCCAATTACCAAATATTGGTTCCTCAAACTACTTAGGCAATCCCTCAAGTTTCTTCTTATCAAATCGTTCCTACAGTCTTGTCTATACCACATTCCTATTGGGAAACCCAGTATAGGAACAGTGAAAACACCTTCTCAAGGTCAAGTTTTTCAAAGCCCACATTTTCGAGGTCAAGCTTATCAGGGTCCACCTTTTCATGGACAAGTTTTTCAAAGTCCACATTTTCAAGGTCCACCTTTTCAAGGTTAAACTTTCCAAAATTGACATTTTCAAGGTCAATCTATTCAAAGTCATTTTGTTGAAGATAAACCTTTGCAAGCTCAACCTGTATAGGGGAAATATTACTTAGGTCAAATTGGTCAAGTTCAACCCTTCCAGAGTCAACCATATCTTGGTCATACTTATCAAATCCCTATTCAACCTCAACCTGGTATGGTTCATGCTACTTACCCTAGTGGAATTCCAATTCCAACTTCATAGGCTATTTCAGGATATCCTGTGATCCTCCTCTAGGTGTTGGTCTTAACCTGCAAAGTTATCAAACTTTACCATAATACCCTAACCAATAATTACCATTTATTGAAACCTAAGATTTCACTGATTTGTCTTGGTTAACGAACAATTCTATTTATTATTATCCTTATTAGTCAGCGATTCTTACCAAGTTACCGTGACATACCCAAATTTGAAGGAAAAACGGAAGAATACCCATCCAATCATGTGATGACATATCATCTTTCGTGTGCATCGAATTCTTTAATCGATGATTATATCTGTCTTCGCCTTTTCCAAAGAAATTTCATTAAGGGAGTTTTGAGGTCTAAAATGGACCTCCTAAGGAAATTATAAAATAATACTTGAAATAATAAAATAAGAATAGATGACATCATGAAATTTTAGAGGGAAAAAAGAAAATTTATTTTTCAACCTGTATTTTCAACTTATCTCCTTGGGTTTACTAAAATTTCGAGAGGAAACACTCGTTGGATGCATAATTTCATTTCTCATCCAAAGAGTACCCATGTTGCGTACTTTCAACGGACCCTACTACACGAAAAATGAGAAATACATGACAAACTTGATTGCAATCACGCTTTTTTATGTATTTTTCATTTTTCGTGTAGCATGATTCATCGAAAGTATGCAACATAGGTACTCTTCGGATGAAGAATTAAAATTTTCATCCAACAAGTACTCCCACTCGAAATTTGAGTAAAACCTTAGGGAGATAAGTTGAAAATACGAGTTGAAAAAGTAGTTTTATTATTTTATTGTATTTTATTTTTTTTACGTTTTTACTTCAAAAATGGTGAATCATCCCCCATGGTTGACATCATCATTTTAAATCCTATTGGTTCTTATAAAGTTTATTTTTGTTGTACGTTTTTCTTAGGAGGCCCATTTTAGACCTCAAAACTCTCCTAATGAGCTCATTCGACATCCAAATGGTACATTGATCTACCTCACACTTATTTCCATAACTTTAACTCAATAGCAACAAGGTTTTTAACCCATTTTCAGCTACTAATTCGATACGGTACTAGGATCAAACTACTTAATTATTTAAAACAATCAAAATCGACTCATATTTATGATCATATACATGAATGGAGATGTAGGCGTCGCTTAGTCAAAGTTTTTATTCCAGATTAGATTTTAGCTGGATGGTTTATGATGTCACTTCTTCCCGTTATTACTGAGGATGTTGCTAAGGGAGGTTTCATCAAGGAAGAGCATGTAATTGCTTGTGCCAAGTATTTAGATTTATTCTACACCCAATCCAACACCTTGGACAAAAAAATCACGAATTTACTACACCCTACAAGTGATCCAATACTTCTCCTACATGATCTAATGCCACTAATGATATAATAGGCTCTATTAGCCAATAATGTAAGTTGAAAAAAAAAAATCTAAAAGTACTCAGAAGTTGGCCATACAAAATTCACCATCTAAAATCCCTTCTCATGACATTATTTCCAAAATTAATGTTGTAGAATCATCTAATGGCAAGAGTCAATTGCCTGGAGGTAAAAATAAAGGGAAAGGTAAATCAAAACAAAATGTTTCTTCGAAAGAGAAACTCGCTAAAACTAAACCTACTAATGAGAAATGAAAACCTTGCTATCCCTGCCCTATTTACAATGAGGATCATTATACGAAGGAATGCCCACATCGGGCAGAGGTTTCCAAATTCATTATAGATTCTCCAACTCCCGCTCTTTTGAAGGATCCATTTCCTTCTCAATATATCAAAATGGTTTCTCATAACAGATCTTCGTCATCCACATTGCAAGATATCATGATGATATCTTCATAATAAGTTATGGTAGCTACGAGATTGAAAGAGTATGGATTTAAGGGTCCTATTAACAATGGCAATAAGGCTAGTTCATCTAGTCAACCTTCTAGTTCAATTCCTCCTCCTCCTTCTGAACCATTATAGATCGAGAAAATTTATCCTGACATGATGATTTGACCCTCTCCCAAAGTTGTGCTTCGCAAATAAGCTTTCAAACCACATGCTAGAGCTATACAAAATTATAAAATTGTTGAAGACCTAGCGATGTCTCCTTCCGCAATGTCAGCTCTAGAAGTGCTGCAAACATGCCCGACACAGTGAAAGCTTTTATTGCCAGCGATAGGAGCTACTGATTTGCAAGATCCTAATCTAATTATCTTTGATCTTGAGAGTCATATTCCGAGACTCCGTAATAAATAGGCATTCAAGATTCCATTTTTTGTTAAAACTAGGTGAGTGTTTCGCGCAATTGTTGAAGAAGGAGATTCTATGTGTATTATGTCGATTGCTTGTTGGAAAGCTTTACGTTCTCCAACCATCAATCAGTAACTTACCACTCTAAAATCCTTTGGTGGAAGAGGTTTTCATCCTTATGGAATCCTAAATGATCTTCGCATTGAGCTAGAGCATAAAACGGTCATAATCGAAGATGAATTTGTTGATGCTTAGTTCGATTACAACCTTTTTCTTGGTTGAATTTGGACCTACACTATGTGAGCAGTGGTCTCATCGCTTTTTAGAATGATACAATTTCCTCACAAAATAAAAATTGTCAAATTATACTAGTTGTATTAGTACACTTGATGCCCTAACTCTACGGGTAGCATACCTTTTGTTAGAAAAATGAATACTCTTTATGAGGATATTGGCGTTGGTTTACTCAAAGACTCATCACTAATGGGAACTTTGGTGCTTCCTCCACCAAATTTTCCTTCTAATCTTCCTGAGGTTAACGTTATTACATTAAGCACTATGGAATATTTGGATCCCTGGATAATTCATTTAGAGTATGAATTAGCCTCTTATGGAAATGGGATGCATTTGATCTCACTTGAATTGTCTTATGAGGCAGTTCAATCTTTTTTTTGACACATCATCTTCTGATATTGATAGAGTGAATGTGATCAATGATGATTATTCTCCTCTACTTTGGTTAGAACCAGTTTCACTCCCTTTTCCTTTAGGTTATACATTTCCTACTAAAGAAAGTGTTATGGAGGTCATGACTTCGGATGAAATTTCATGGAACGATTTCCATCATCTTTAATCTTTTCTACCTAACCCTAGTAAAATCGAGAATGATTTTTCAAGTATGTTTTCTCCAAAGATAGTAGATAGTGCATAATCAACCATTTCAGTTTTTCAAGCTGAGTCCAAAAGGAATTTGGGAAATATATCTACAATGATTTCCATTAATATCTTAATCAAAGTAATAATTATTGAAAATATTCACGTAGGTGCTTCATGCTCAATTGAAGAGATTCAAACGTGTAAAGCCCTTTTTAAATAATTTCGTGACATTTTTGCATGGTCCTATGAGGAAATGACAAGAATTGATCCAAGCATTGTCTTTCATGAGATCAATACTTACATGGATGAAAAACCTATCATACATCAATTATGTCCAGTGCATCCATCAAAAAATGTTGCAATTAAAGTTAAAGTCAAGAAACTACTCAAAGCAGGTTTCATTTACCTAATTCCCTTCACTGATTGGGTGTCCAATATTGTACATGTTAACAAGAAGCATAGAACCATAAAAGTATGCATTGATTATAGGGATATCAATAAATATTGTCCAAAGGACGACTATCCTACTCCTTATATCGATCAAATCATTGACGAATGTGTCAGAAATGAATTTTTTTAATTTATGGATGGATTTTCTAGCTACAACCAAATCAACATACTCCCAGCTAATCAACACAAAACCACATTCTTTTGCCCATGGGGGAATGTTTCCTATTGAAAAATCTCATTCAGTTTGAATAATGTCAGTGCAACTTTTCAACGGGCTATGTCTTACGTTTTTCACAATATCAAGCATATTGTGCAACCTTATTTGGATGACTTTCCATCTCATTCACTAAGATGGGAAGACCATCCAATGCATTTGAGAGCAATGTTTATTAGATGTTGTCATTACAATATTCATTTGAATCCACAGAAGTGTGTTTTTTGTGTGCAATCTGGGCGATTTCTAGGATTTGTCATTTCAAGGGAAGGTATTCCTGTCGATCGGATGAAGGTTGAGGTTATTTTGAATTTTCCTTCTCCTTCCAATCTCCGCCAACTCTAGAGTTTGCAAGGGAAAGAAAACTTTCTACGTCAATTCATCTAGAAATGTGTCAAGTTAACTAAAGGTTTTACTCGACTGTTGAAAAAGGGAATCTCATTCACTTTGGATGAAGTGGCTTAAAATGCATTTTATGCACTTAAACATGTGTTGGCACATACACCATTGTTGCATCTTCCCAATTATCATCGAGACTACTTTTTATATTTCGCAGCATCCGATGTCACTATTATCATAGTTTTAGTTTAGGAAAGCGAATCTAACGAATAACATGTGATATATTACTTAAGTAGAAATTTGATCAAAATTGAAGTAAAATATGCACATGTGGAGAAATTGGTCTCGGCAGTTGTTTAGGCTGTCCAACGTTTATGTCACTACATTGTATTGTGCAAAACCACTGTGGTTTCTGATTGCAAACCCATGGTTTACATTCTTATCAAACAATTTCTAGGGGGCAAGTATTCCAAATGGATAGTCATCTTACAGGAATTCAATTTGGAATTCACTAAATCCAACTCTAAGAAATCGTTAGTATTTGTTGAACTATTATGTGACTTTCCCCATACTCAGACGAAAAACCTGGTAGAGGATTCTCTTCCAAAGGTAATAGTTAATATTATTGATGTTATTAACTATTAACGAAAAAATAAACATTAATAATATTAACTCTTAACTAAAAAATATTTAAAAAATATTATAATTAATAAAAATTTTAATCATATCGATCGCCTTTAGCATTTTTTCAAATATTATTTAGCTTCCATTTTATATCTCAAGGTCACTTTCTTCCTTCATCGACAGGTAGCATTCCTCCTTTTTTGAGTTCATATTGTTCGCCATTTATTTGAGCTAACACTCGTATTTATTTACCACTTCATTTTGTATCTTCTTCTCGTCTTTTTCCCTAACGTTGAGTCTTGATTTAAACTCAAAATGTCGACAAAAAAATGACTATTGTGGAACTATTTCCAACTCCTCAACAACAAGTTCAACACCACATAAATCTTCAAACTCTTTAGTAATATTGTTATCTTGTTTTATTATAAAATATTAATTTATTTTTGAATATTAATTTAATTACGAGTGCATTAATATAAAAACAAATATAATTTAAAAATAGAGAGAATTAAAACGACTATAAAGTATATTATTTTTAGTCAATAGTATTTTTTTTTGGTTAATTTGACCCACTCGGGATTTGAACTTTCAATCTCATGATTTGACAATACTTCATAATATAGTGATCACTAATTGAGTTGGACTAATGTATTTTTAGTCATTAGTTAATTAATAAATTGTTATGAATTTTTTTGGTTCTTTTGATCCACTAGGGATTTGAACTTTGAACCTCATGATTTTATAATACTTCATAAGATTGTGATCACCAATTGAGTTGGACTCGTGTATGTTTAGTTATTATTTAATTAATAAATCGTTATAATATTTCTTAATTATAAGAAAAAATGTGAAATATTTATGACAAATATAACACATGAGTTATGGAGATAATTTAACTATGGAATTAGATTAATTTAATTTTTAAGATGATTTTCATTCGCGCTTATACAAACATACATATCTATAATTATTTATTTAATTAATTAATTTTTTAATGGAAGAATTACAAATTATAATGTATTTGGCTTCTCTAACACTAAGATTAAAAAAAAAAAAAGAAAAAAACAACAACAACAACAACAACATATTAGATGTTTATGTTATATAAATGTGAATTAAAAAAAAAAATGTTAATTATTTTTATGTATGTATTTTATAATATAAAAATATATATGGAAGTTAATTGGCGTTATTATGGTGATTGAACGGAAGGAATGAAATCCTCTCCACCTAGGTTCAATTTTCGTAAAAGACACGATGGATGTTGATAGTATTGACAATATATTTTGAATTTGAGATATAGTGTGGGTATATGCAATATATGAGAAAATATTTTTGTTTTCAACCCTTTTAATATCACAAAGATGACAAATTCTTTCAACCCATGATATTTCAAAAATTGTGAGACTGTTCTTATTTTAGCAATGTTGACTTTCTTCTTTAAGTTACTTAGAAGAGAGATTTTTTTATTTTTTAGATTAGAATTAATCAGTGTCATATAATATCTTAACTCTTTTTTTTATTTTCTAATTACTTATTGCACCAACACTCTTTAGTGACTGGTGGGCTCCAGTATTGCAGCAATAATGCTGCAACTCCTCGGACTCCCTTCTTTACTTTTATCAACCCGGTAGTTCGTAACAAACTTGGAAGCGATGGTGCTATATGCACAAGTACTAGCTCTTGCCGTGGTTGTCACTTGATCAGCTGGCACAACTCTGCTAAGAGCTTAAGCCAACTTCTATGAGCTCTTAGAATAAGCTTTTAACTGTGATGGACGAAAGCTAACTCAACAGAGGCTAATCTACTTGCAGAAAGAAGCGGAAAGTTGAAAGGAAATGCAAACCTTAGCAAACCCCAGTTTTACTGACTAACCCTATTGGTGCAATAAAAGAAATGAAAGCAGTGGAAATGGATGTCATTGACTTCTATGAAGGTAAAATTCATTTGACTAAGCTATTTCTATAGCAAAATCTAGAAAAAACATCTTTTTGTATTTTTGAGTAAGTTGTTAGAATTATTATGCATGTGCTTCAACTATTTTTTATGTGCAGAGGTTGATTGGCGAAAGGAAATGCTTGCATCAGGTTGGGAAGGTGAGAAGAGGGCCTAAGGGGTCCCTAGCACCCTTCCAGAGCGTTTCACAGTGATCGGATCTCAAGAAACCGCTTTCGTGAGCTTCTACAGGAAGTCTACAGGGGTTCTACAAGGTGTTCTACGGGATGTTCCGAAAGGGAATTTTGGAGGGTTGATGGTGGAAGAAAGGTGAAGAAGTGGGTATGGAGGTGAGATAAGGGTTTGAGGAGCTCTAGGACTTGGTGACTGAGGATGCGGAGTGGTTAAGGTGATTGGGTTGTTTCGAAGATAGGAGAAGCAATGTTGCACAAAAATGTAGGAATTAGGGAAAAGTGAGGAAATGTGGCAAATGAGAGGCAAGAATCTAAGTTAGAGAATGAATCAGGTTGCATTGGTGGGGTCAGGGTAGGGGAGGAGGTGTCACAGGTGTTCTGCATGCTATTTTCCAAACTGATCAAACGAAGACTAGGAAAACCAAAGATCTAGCTACTTTAACCTAATTTTGACCTAATTGCCAAAAATCATGATGGACAGAAATTTATTGGCATAAAATCATGTAAGACAACTAGGAAAACATAGCAAGAATGGATCTAAGCATGTAATCACAACTTGTACCAACTTTTTCAACTAAGAATCTAACACCAGAAATTGCATGAAGAAGCAAGAACAATGTTTTTACGGAAGCAAGGACACCTTGGTCTCAGCTCATGGTCCCAAGGAGGGAGAGGTGAGCTGAAGGGTTGCTTGATGGCCCTTTTCGAAGATATTTTCTGTTACCAACCTTTTAAATCACTTGAAACATGAACACCTATTTCAATCATTGAGAATGGACTAAGTAACCAAGCAAGATTGTAACCTACTAGCAGAAATTACTAGGCAACGAAAACATATAGCAGTACACAAAAGAGATCTTGGCACTTGAGTTGGGCCCAACCCTAAGAGATACAGGCTCCTAAAAAGAAGCTCAGATCTGAAGAAAAATGAAGCTGATCTCCATTATTCAGAAAATAACCATGTCACAAAAAGTGTTTACAGCAAAAGCTCCAAAAATGAGCAAAAACCATAGCAGCACTAGAGTGCAAAATAAAAATGTTCCCAAAAAATAAACTACGAAGTCTGGAAGATTTCCTTCTTATACACTACGAGGACCTCCAACGACCCTCCTTAACTCAAGGGGCTCGACTGCTCAAACTGCAAGTAATCAGTCACTTTACAAAAAGCTGCTCGGCTGCCCTTGGGAATCATCTTCGGTGGCCTGCTAAACTCTGAGCTGGTGGTGGATAATTGGAGGAAGGGACCATTTAGTGCAGGAGACACCCTTCCTATGAATCCTCAGCCTTGTTCCCTTGTGTTTGGCTGTCAACTGGCTCATAAATGCTTGATCTTGGTCCAAAAGTTGTCCAAAAATCTGCAATAACCACATATTAGCTTCCATGGTCAAGTGACTATTCTCATTCTTTCAATCAACATAAATATACTCAAAAGCATGCATTAACTATGAATAATGGTGGATTAATCACGAACAATATTTAATAATGAGCCGAATAAGTTACCCATTTTTGGGGCTCATCAGTGACTACTTGCTCAAGATTCCCCAATGATAACCATGATTGGCATCTTTATGGTAGTCACACTTTATTTCTACTCCTATTTAGATGTAATAACAATGACTTAATTGACACTTGCACCTTTAGGCCAATTTCCATTTGGGATGCAATTGATTTTGATTAGAGTTTAAAGAAAGATTATGAAAGCTTAGGAACTCTCTTGTTTTCCATATTATTTATATGCATTGAATATCTTTCCTTAGCCATGCTCTTAATGGGGGGTGGCTAAGTACTTAAGATAATGTGTATTACCTTTAAGTTTAAGATTATAAGTTTAAAAGTAGTATTGTATTTCTTCAATATTTCTCCAATATCCCCTTGAGATGCAGCAACCCCAAAATTCATATTCATATAAGATAACAAGAGTGGCAAGAGTTTGAACTGGGAGTTTAATTTTATCCCACAATTAAAGGTCCATTGATTATCATTGTTTTCAATTATGAAATAAAATTTCCACCCTTCATTTATCCTTTTCTCAATACTATAGTTGTAGTTAAGCATGTGATGATGCGCTAATGTAAGTTGTCTTCTTGGATTTAATTTCCTTTATCATTGTTTTATGAGTGATAATAGTCATATACATACTAGAGAACAAATTATTAAGAATTGTAGTTGATTATTGAGAAGATAAAGAAACCTCATGACAAGAAAATATCGATACCATAGAGAAGGATGATATTTATTTCAACTAAAGTTATTCTGATACAATTTATTTCCAATGACCGCTCTAACTTCTCAATTTTGATGCATCCTACTTTCAAAGATCCCTCTAACTGCATAGTGTATTTGTCAAAAAGAGTAAGGGTAAGGTACAACCTTGTTTAACTCCTATGTTATAATTAATGTCTTTTAACCATCATTCAATATTCCTAAACTTGAAAATAACATTATTAGACAATCTTATTTCATTACCTCCTATCCTAAATGGAAATTTTAACTCTTCCATCATATTGAAAATGTTAATCTTAACCAATGTGTCAATTTATTTCCTAGAATCAATAATGTAGCACAAGAGGTTGATTTTATTATTAAAAAATGCCTCCATAATTATCCTAAGTGTAACAAGGTGGTCTATAGTTGAATGCTAGCTCCTAAGTTTGAGCTATCATTTATTCTATTTTCCATATTCATTTCAAAAGACATTTCATATTTTTCGAAACAAAAATATTTTTCATTTAATCAATTAAAATGATGATGTGGAATATAATTTGGTACATAAAGTCCAAGATACTTTGAAATATAAAACCAATGATCATAGACATCATATTTATATGTATATCTAATTAATACAAATTATTTACATTTGTCCGTTCAAATAAGTGACTTCCTTATGATAATAATAGAATCTCTATTGATAATAATCTTTTAAGTGTAGACCTTATTATGTCAAGCCTTGATAAATCACTATAATCTATAATATATTGTTTGATGTAGTTTCTAGTCCTTATAAGCTATGCAAAGTTATTTATTTCCTTCAATGGCGATGAAATTCCTCATGGTTCATTTATAATTTATATTTTTATAATTTTTTTTTTAATTTCATGGTTCATTTTTAATTACTTATAGACATGATGTTGTTAAATAAATAATAAATTAATTAAATAAATGTACATTGTTTATCTTTATTCACATTTCCTTTGAAGCATTGAAATTTTTATTGATGAAATTTCTTATGGCTCCCATTTAGTTGTTCATTTTTGTCTTTGAAAGTGCTAAATAACTTAGTATAATAGAGTTTTGATTTTTTTAAGGTTTAATAAAATTCCTTGCTACTCGCTTTTAATTATCCATTCTATATAAAAACAAATACAACAACTTAGTATGAGAAATATCTTGTCACATATAATAAATATAAATTAAAAAACATAAAGTCTCCACTGCATATTATTACATATTTACGACGTAAGGCATTCCCCTTTGAAATCAACTCCCTTCTGAAAGTACGTGTACATTCATGAGCCCTTGATTTAAGTGTTAGACGATTAAAATAGTTTCAACCATCCGATTGATTATACTAGTATTAAATTAGCTATTAAATTAGTTACAATTATAAGTCTCGTGGCCTCGCTCTGCAGCACAATAGGTCAACCACCCTTTCTCACACTACTTCTTGCTCGACACTACTTTCAGGTGTTCCCTCCCCCTAGCTAGTCACCCAAACCCTCATTCTGGTCCTCTGCCACCGCGAACTGTTGCTCTGCAACTTCTCCAGGGTTTTGTGGTTTCTTTTCGCGGTTTTATAGGATATCGGACTAGAGATTATTCGAAATGGGGGTTTATGTTTGAGAAGTCGGTTGCACTGCAAGCTGGAGAGAATCATATAGCGACATAGCTACGTAGCACAACACGGTCACCACCCTTTGCTCACACTACTTCTTTCTCGGCACTACGCTGCATGTCGACTACCCTTGCTCACACTACTTCTTTCTCGACACTACTTCCATGTGCTGCCTCCCCCTAGCTGGTCACCCAAACCCTCATTCTCATCCTATTCCACCACAAAATGTTGCTCTGCAACTTCTCCAGGGTTTTGTGGTTTCTCTTTGCAGTTTTATAGGATCTCAGACTAGAGATTATTCGAATTGGGGGTTTACGTTTGAGAAGGTGATTGCACTGCAAGCTGGAGAGAATCATATTTCCCTACTAAGCATGACGGTTGGATTGCAGATTCAATTCCATAACTGAACGGGTAGAGGATATAAATATTGAAATCATAGTTTATTGCTTTGAAATGAGTAGGGACTGAAAAATTTATCTATTACTAAGGCTATCTCAATCAACTGCTTTCGGTATGAACTAATGGGAATTGATTTTTTTTGGTGAATAGAACATTAGAGCTTTCTTTGATACATGGACAATGGGAATAAATGGTCCTATGAAATTGTTGGGACTTAGAAATGGTCTGATGGATTTGAGCTCCCAAACATGGTATTACCAGGCATTTACTGCCAAACTAGGTCATGTTATCCATTTGTTTTTTGCCTATTTCTAACTTGATTTTCATGAGTAATAATCCCATCAAGTTAGTATAGCTAGGAATGATTTCTCTCTGGTCGGTATTCTAATCAAGTTTTTCCATGTGTGCATACTTGATCAAAATTCCCCTTCTAACATTGAAGACTATCAATTTTCCTTTTAATCACAGATAGGTCTGAAGGGTGAATGCTTACAACTATATTCTGACATTGGAGCAAAGCAAGTCGAATGGATTTCAGGAGTAAACCCTTCTAAACAAACTGCTCTCATCTGGTACAAGGTAATCATTGTCTTTGATTCATCCGCAGATATGAAACTCTTATTCTATTTGGACTTTGTAGAATCGATAGGGGATATCAAACACCTTCAGTCACACACAAAGACTTTACATTAGTTAAAGTTTGGACTTGGGCTATTTGCATGACATGGTCATTCTAGCCACTATGCCCATACTAGCATAGATTGATATGTCCTAGTTTTAGTGATGGCTAGAGCTTTGCTAATATTTTCCTTGATGGGATTATGCAGACTGAGTTTAGTGCACTTGAAGGCACCAATTCAGTGGTTTTGGACCTAAGTACCATGAGAAAAGGGCAAGCATGGGTACTTCGTCTCCAATGTTGTTCAGGGCAATGCATATCATCCATTAGCTTTACAAGCTTCAGAAATCCAAGTGGGTCCTGCAGAAATTTCATCAAGGGCTCTTGTCATGTAGTGAATTCAACTTTCATTGTAGAAAAGGTATGAAATTCTTTAATACACTATTTTTATTGAGGGAGATAACTAAAGGTCTGCTAACATAATTATTTTTTGTGTAGGCGTGCCTTGGTAAGGATACATGTTCCATCTTTGTTCTGAAGATTTGTTTGGAATCTCTTGTGCTCACAATCTCAAGTCTTTGGAAGTTGAGGGAGCTTGCCAATATTGATCAACACGGTTTCTACACATATTGTCAAATAAATATGTAAAAATATAACACTTGTAAAAATTAAGATAATATTATATATGGAAGCCTGCAAAAATGATGAATGACACAATTGAAGACATAAAAGTGTATACACAAAACTTAACATCTCCACAGAGTCCCAAGTTCAAAAACCAACAAAAAATAAACATATTGGCGGCAAAGAATTCCTAAAGTTTCAGATTGCACTATACCTCAAATCCTTCCTTGTTTAAAACGATTATGACATCGTTGAAGGCAGTTAGGTACATCATTACCTTTGTATTTAATCAAATTATCTTTGATAAGTCAAATATTATTTGATTCTGATAATACCTTCCATTCATGAAAGTCGGTTTATATTCCTTTTAACAGCAATCTAACCAGGTATGTAGCCTATTCTTGGGTTTCTATGTCATCCTCATCAAATGTCAAACCTTCTTGATATGAATATATACTTCCCAAAAATGGGATTAACGCGCAAACGGTCTTCTATCAAATCTGAGTTTATTTTGGCTTGCTATGGGTGCTATTATGTGGATCCCTTTCATTATCTAAATGACTTTTCTTCTTAGATTATATTCTATTTTCAAAAAAGTACAATTTCTTTCTGTATCATTTGTTGCTTGCTAAGTTTGTCCAATTGAATTGCATAGTGCACCCTTTAAATGTGTGCCACATTATTATTTCCTTCCCAACTAGTCAAACAAATCCACCATTCTTCGAGTCGATTTCAAAAGGAAACTTGTCACTATATTTTTTTACATTTTACATTTTTGACTTAGCAGAAAGTCTAAAGGTTATATATTATATATATTATATATATATATATATATATAAGAGAGACGAGAGACCGTGAGATGTGCGAGACGAGAGAGAGAGAGAGATTACTTTATCTTTAGTAAATATGCCTTTCAACATTCAGAAGGAAAAACAAACAACCAAAAAAACAATAAAAACAAAACAAACAAAAATACAAAAAAACACAACCAAAAAAACAAAAACAAAAAAAACAGAGAGAGAGGAGGAAGAGAGCAAAAAAACAAAAAGAAAGCCAAAAAAAAAACAAAAAAGCAAAAAACAAAAAGCAAAACAAAAACGTAGTTGGTCGATCTCAAAAGGAATTTGCCACTAGATTGGTCTTGACGGTTGGTTGCATTTGACTTAGCAGAAAGTCTAAGGTTATATATATATATATAATATTATATATATATATATATATATAATATATATATAATATATAGTATTATATATAGTATATATATATATATAGTATATATAATATATTGTAGTATAAGTAGAGTGATACTATGTTCAGTAAAAATGAATTCAACATTCTGTTTACACCCATGTGTTTCAAGCTTATCCCACTATTAGCTCATTGACATTTCCAGAGCTTTGTCTCCAATGTTCTTCAGGGCAATGCATACCATCCATAAGCTTTGCAAGCTTCGAAAATCCAAGTGGGTCCTGCAGAAATTTCATTAAGGGCTCTTGCCATGCAGTGAATTCAACTTCCATTGTAGAAAAGGTATGAAATTCTTTAATACACTATTTTGATTGAGGTAGATAATTGAAGGTCTTCTAACATAATTATTTTTTTTGCAAGCATGCCTTGGGAAGGAGACATGTTCTATCTCTGTTTCCGAATATTTTTTTGGAATCTCCTGTGCTGACAATCTCAAGTCTTTGGCAGTTGAGGGAGTTAGCAAATATTGATCAACACAGCTGCTACGCATATCACCAAATAAATATGTAAAAATATAGCACTCGCTTAAGATAATTTTATGTATGGAAGCCTGCAAAAATGATCAATGAAGCAATTGAAGACATAAAAGTGTATACACAAAACTTAACATCTCCACAGAGTCCCAAGTTTAAAAACCAACATAAAAGAAACATATTGGAGGGAAAAAAATTCCTAAAGTTTCAGATTGCACTATACCTAAAATCCTTCTATTAGGTGTGGAGCCTGATTATCTTCTGTATTCAAAGGTATCGCTGCACTAGACCCCAGTTCTTAATGGGGCAGAAAAGTCGCCCATAAAATATATGATGCATGG
>APFE031723870.1:2272-16428 GCA_000404065.3 Pinus taeda
TATTTATAGATTACTCTATAACTAACTAATATTTATAATAACTGTGATAACTAACAATTTTAGATTAATTTATTTTATGACTTATTCAAATTTACTTATTCTAATATATATTTATAATTATAAAATGATCCATTTTGTATTTTAATAAGAATATTAACTTATTTAATAAAGTTTTTAACCCTTATCTAAGTCAGCTAGCCGTTTCCTGGTCAAATCTAGCCGTTGTCATTATAGCCGTTACCTGGTCTAGAATGTTCTGCTATCTATTTAATATGAAAAGTGAGATATGTTCATTCAACTTGTCCTGACGATGAACCACACTAGTTGGTTTGAAACACGTCGACAAAGGTTTTCTTCATGTGATTTACGCCGAAACTCTACTTACATAAAGGGTGAAATATGTAAAATAAAAAAGCCTCCGGGTGGAGAAAGCGGGATAAGGTAATAAATATGTTTATTTATTTTATTATTTAGTGTATTTATATATTATAAAACTTTAATATGGACTGTTATTATATGTTCTTTATTATATTATATATAGTGTGGTGGTTTAATACTGATTTCTTAATATTATTGTTATTATTATTATATTAATAACATATACTTGGTGGTGGTGGTGGTGTAGATTAGTTAAATAAAAATTAAAATAATAATATTAATAATTAATCAAAATTAATATTTATAAATTAATTAGATATTAGACTTAGTTACTGGAGAATCCATGTAAAAACATTTATAGGTCAACGTTTCAAATCCCAACTGGATCCATCATCGGGACTTTCCTGAATGCTGATGTAGAACGAGCTTAATTGAGGGATCTTAAATAGTTATGGAAGAAGTAAATTTTTAAGGATGAGCATGAAGTGTCGGCTTGGCTTAGAATATTAAATTGCAGATGTTTTAATAATTTATTTATTTATTTTTAAATTATTATAATCTTAATCTTATTCCTAACCTAAAACTGGAATATTAATATTAATAAATTTAATAATTAATATTAAATAAATATAGGGTTAGTGTGCTAAGATATACCACGATGTCTTTAAATATTTTATTATTATTTTAATTGATTTAAATTTATTGAATAATGATGATGATGATGATTAATATCCACTAAGATCAATGCGGTATATTAGACTAGAATTTAATTGTAATATTTTAGAATCTTATCTTTATGCTTAAAAAGAAGGGAAAAAAGTGCACGGAGATCACTATAGTTGGGTTGACTTAAGAAGTCATGAAAATTGTCGTTTAATTTATAAAATAAAATAAAGTACAATTTTAACATATTTACTACGTACGTGGTAAAATTCAACCAAACTTTGAACAAGCGTCATTTTCAAACCGTAAGCCCAAATTCAACGAAATTTGAGTTGTTGGGAAGCTAGCAAAAAACCACACACTAAAGAGCAATCAAAGTGGAAAATTAAGAAAAGTGAAAATCACAAAAATAAAGTGTCAAAGAAGCGATTTTGACCGAAATCTACATGGAAGGTCCTCATATATTTTATAAAAAGTTATGGTGGGGGGTTGTGGCTACAACACTATGAAAGACTAGAATATGAGAATACATCACTAAGAATGGAGTTATCTAAGAGCATGAGAATGAATGACACGTACCTAAATATTTGTCATTCATTTTTATGAAAATAGAGTTAGAGGAAACCAAAAAATTTGTAAAGACTCTCATAGAACAATTGGAAGAGAAGGGAAAGGAGTGTGACAAGCTAGAGGAAGAGATCATCTCCTTTAGAAAGGAATTGGAGAAACTCAAGGCTTAGTTGAAGCAAAACTTAACGTTTATTGAAGGATCTAAAAAACTAGATGAAATTTTTTAGTATTCAAAGATCTCCTCTCATCAATATTGGTTTGGGTTATTTAGGAGAGACAATCACAAAAATATTTGAAGCCAAAGAATCAATTAGCCTCATTGAAGCACTAAAAGGATGTGATGTTAATGGAATCCAAGGAAATAATCATGAACAACACTAACAAAGAAAGATGAATGATAACAATGCAACTAAAGAAAATGATGGTCAATTTGAGCAACAACAAAGAAGAGAATGCTACAACCATTCCAACAACTACATAGGTCAAGAGAGAAATCAACTAAGCCTCATTTTCCTCAAGGAGAAAGCTATCAAAGAATGAATAGATCATATCCACAAAGGAAAACTATCCCCAGGTACCAAAATATTTTCTATGGTAATTGTTATTCATGTAGAAATTTTGGTGATAGAGCTATTCATTGTAAATCTTGTCTAAGAGACAATCATGTTAGGAATGAGTCTTATTAGTCCTCAAGAATTAGGGACAACATATTTGAAAATCCCCATAGGAGTAGTCTTAGTAGCAATAATTCCTTTTCTTCTTTACTCAATTACATTGAATGTTATAATTGTAAGAATTATGGGCACAACAAAGTTGAGTGCATAAGTGACAATATTAGACCTCTGTCTTAGAATAAACAAAGAGAAAATGGAACTCATACATGGAAGGAAAAGATGGATAAAGAAGTAGAAGGGTCTGGATTTTCACTCTATGCTTGAAGTCAAAGAAACCCATGGCATATTGAGAATGGGCATTTGATGCAAATGTAAGGAGATATGAATAATGCAAACAGAGGCACAAATCAACTAAGGACCAACAAAGTTATATTAACATCAAGAACAAAGGAAGCATGCAAAATGGAGTAATAAATAATCAATGATAAGCCTATCAGATTAAATTTAAAGGAACAATTAGTAAAAGAATGAATTCCATAAGAAGGCTCTCCTCATATATCTATGAAAGGAATAAATCAACTAACTCCCATGAATGTAGTATTAAAAGATACAATTCTTTCTCTCCCTCAATGGATCATCTTGAATGCTTCAAATAAGACAATTATGAACACCAAAAAGGTAATTGTAAATGTAGCTCAATAAGTCCTTCAAATCAAAAAAAGCAAGAAGAAAGCACAAGGATATGGAAAAAGAAGCAAGAAATGAAGGAGAAATGCAGTTTAGCCCTGACACTCAAGATATAGAGGACCAATTGTATATAGACAATAGATGTTCAAATCACACGATATAATACAAAATCAATTTTATCTCCATAAAGGAAATCAAACATGGTAGTTTTATTCTTGGAGATGATACATCAAGTAGAATAATGAGAATCAAACTAGTTGGCGTTGACAATGAGAAAGGAAGGCTAAAGATCTCTTGCTTGCTGAAGGATTAAAGAAAAATGTTTTAAATGTAATTCAAATGGTTGATAACGAACATGAGGTCATATTTTCTTCTAAAGGTTGCAAAATAAGGAAGGAATAATCTGATAGATTAGTAACAACAACAACTAGTACCTCAAGCAATGTATATATCCTTAATAAAGGTAAATCAAATTATTGCAGTACGAGAGTGTTATCTCTTTTATCTTATCAATAAAAGACATGTGAAGGACACCAATACCTCAAGTCACATTAAGAAGATAGAAATTATTGAAGGTGAGTTGCAAGAGAAAAATGATGAGATGAAAAGACAATTAGAGATGTATTAGGAGCATAAGTACAAGAGCAGAGCCTAGGACAATTTAGATCACATGATATAATATTGCATGCAAGACAATTGGACATAAATTTGGCAGGTGGAGTACAGATTAGAAAATACCCCAATAAAATCAATTGGTATTAAGTGTTGTAAAGACAAGTCCACAGGAATATCAACCAGGCAAGAGGAAAGAAGGTAGATGTCAAATTTTGTCAGCGATAGTTGTATGTTAAGAACTCAAAGCAAAGAGAAGCAAATAAGCTTAGGGGGAGTTGCAAGATCAGAAATGGCATGTGTTCATGGGGAGTTGATTGCTCAAGAAAAACATAAAATGAAAAGTTTTCAAATCTTATATGTATATGAATGGAGGATTTTGTGTGTAGAATTATTTAAATATTTGTCTTTTGGATTCATCACATAAATGTACTGATTATCAACGCATTTTGAACCAACCAATGTGGGTCATCATCATCTAATCGTCCCGATGATGAAGCACATTGGTTGGTTCAAAACACATAAACAATAAATATATTTATGTGATGGATTCAAAAGACATATATTTAAATAAATCTTATATGTTTTGCCTTATTTCAATTGATAAGTGGCTAACATGATTAGGTCCAATTGTCATGAGAATATGTAGCCTATCATGTTAAAGAAGGGGAAGAATGTGGCTCTTGGAATAGCTATGAATATGCATTCACTCAATTGTACAACAATAAAAATACAACCTTGTCAATTGGTATAAGAGGGGAGAGTGTTTGGATTTTGGATCGACCATTGGTGTGGTATTATATTTGGAATTTTGGAATAGTTATAAGTGTGGATTGGTACAACAATACACTCAATTGGTCGTAGTTGCAACAATTATTATGTTCAATAGATAATAAAATCAAAATCTTGTTACATATAGGGTTATTACTAAATTTCCTTAGGGAGGAAATGGCCAGAGAGGGAGTACCTAAACCTGTTTCCCTTAATGTCAAAGGGGGCGATTAAGTAAACATTGGAGATGAGATGAAATGTGTAAAAATATATTGAATACGAAGAGTGAACGAGGGGGAGAGTAATCATTCATTGGATCTTCGAAAACAAAAGGGGGAAGTGAGTAAATAGTAGTAGTTTATTCATCTCGACAGGGGGAATGTTGTCAAGTGGAGGTGTTGCCATCAATGACCTGCAATGTTTTGTGGTGTTGCCATCAATGCCAAAGGGGGAGATTGTTGAGTAAGGTGGAAGTTTTTATCATTGATGTCAAGTGATAACAAGTTGAGGAGGAGCTTATTAAGAATTTTAATGCTTTTCCATGTTGTGGAGTCTGGAGGCAAAATACCATTTAGGCATTTGGTGGTATGGAGGTGCACACGACATGCACCATCAACAAGTTCCCATATCTGGATTTGACCAAGCGTAGAAGGCCCATCTCAAATTTCCATTGTGGCAAGGTTATAGGATCATAATACATCCGGGCATCCAAAGATGAGGTGTGCAAGTGGTTTGTTGTTTAACGAATGAAATGTATCCCAAATCCCCAAATTTAAGACTTAGCACCTCTCGAGGTTAAGCAGTGAAGTGGTAGAAAAATAATTTCCCGTCAAGTGTAGCACCATATTATGAAGATTTTGTCTATTAGACCACTAGTTGGGAGACCTTACACACTAATAGGTGATGAGCGATGAGTAGCAAACGACAAGTCAATGGTCATAGCCCCCAGCTATAGTAGCTAGCAGATGAGTGCCCACGGGCCTATCATCCATTTCTCATTAACATAACAAGCAATGTAGATGAGGGCCAACAAAGCAATGCATGGCAGGTGGTTGGTTTTTATGTTGTTAGATTTGATCTGCTCACAAGATCACTTTAGTGTGCTATAGAAAGTGTCCATGGTTTAACTAATGAATGTTCCACAACGATCCCAAGATATTGTAAGATCATAAATTAATTCTAGGTAGCCAATGTCCCTTTCTTTGTCTGATGTTATATGCCCTGTCAATCTAACATTACATTTTTTCTTGATAAGAGACTAGAATTTCATCGCACTTTGCACAAAGCCAAATGAAATGGTCCCAATTATGATGGTGATTTTATTGTTTTTTTTTCCACTTTATTCGCTATCCACAACACACATACTTTACTATCCATGTTGCTCAAATAGTGATTGGGAACAAGATCAAGTGTTGTAAATGTTATTGCATCCAACTCTAAAAATAATGACCATAATATGTTGGTAGTATGATATATGTCATAGACGAGGAAAAGGACATAATTAATATATTAATATATATATATATATATTATATATATATATATATATATATATATATGTGGTATTTACATCTTCAAGTTTTGATTTTTGTCTAAGCATATCAACATTGATGGACTATTTTTATGTCAGCATGTTGTTGAATATAGTAGTTCATAGAAGACACTATTTTTTCTCTACTAGGGCCATTGTGCCATCAAAGGAATTCTCACGCATTTACTAATGTATCTTTTACCATTTTATATAATGAAAGCTAGAGACTTTTTTCATGGCATCTCTCTCTCTCTCTCTCTCTCTCTCTCTCTCTCTCTCGATATATATATATATATAATGCATTGGAATTTTAGTCTCTCATCAAGAAAAAAATGTAATGTTAGAATGCTAACATTCCATATAGCATCAGATAGAGAAAGGGACATTGAAAGCCTAGAATTAATTCATGATCTTGCAAAATGAGTTGCAAGTGGCCTACTCTAATGACTTTAAAATTAGGAAGGTGTTTAACAAAATGATAAGTTTCCCTTTGACCATTGAAAATGTGGTGCCCAAAATTGAGAAATTGTAAGTCAATGTTGAGGAATTTTTCGTCTCTAAAATGTCTTAAGGAATGCCAATATATATAATAACAATTCAATAGGGAGGAGGGAAAACATGAAGATTTCAAATAATAATGCAGTGACGAGGATGAAAATTGTCAACACAAGTGCTCAAAACCAAAAGGTATGCTTCCCTTTTCATATTTAGATTTTATATGATGTATGTTCCTTTGAAGTTTATGGTAGGAAAATTGCATACATTTGGAAAATTTTCCCAATATCTTAAATAAAAAACCATTTCTTTAACATTTCTCTTATAAAATTAGTTGAAACGTTGAGTGGAAATTCTTCACACTAGTGTTTCCTAATTATGGACCTTCTTAATATATAATTTTGGTCATGTATCTTCTATCTTTCATGTTGATTGCATGGAAGACAAAGGAATTTCCCATGAATCAAGGAGAACATCACAATGGGTTTTAATAGTGAATAATATATAGAAAGCGAGGAAATTTCTATAGATATGGTTTTTCATTAGGACATACGATAATTATACAATATAGCTACTAGCATTGTTGTCATGCCTCTGATACATATCTCTAAAGTTATCCAAATCACTTACATCACTTAGTAATTAACATATTTTAAATTCAAAATTGTTTAATTAATAAATCAATTGAAGTGAAGAAGTGATGAGACAAAATGTGGTGCATCCATTGTTGAAAATGCAACAAGATGATGGAGCTTAGTGAAAAGAAGTCGCCTTCACTAAGTGGGCCCGCAGGCTATTTTTGGCGCAAAGTCTATTTTTAGACTATGGATCATGGTCTATGAGTTGCAGATGCTATTTGTGGATGATTGGTCAAGTTGGTAAAAATAGATGGACCTCTATTTTTAGACATATGGGCGGAGTCTATTTTTTAGACTGCCAGGCTAAAAATAGAACAGTGGAATATTATTAGATCTTAATAATATTTGGACTATAAACATTATCTTATTCTCTTGGAGCACTTCAGTTCAAGCTCCAGATGTGGCACATGCAACTGCCAGAAGGAAATACACTTTTCTTGTGGGTTAACTTGAGCTATTGCATGGAGGACTTCAGTGATTGAGTTATGTGGAGTTGATTGAGGAGTTGATGGAGTTGTGTTCAGTTTGACTTAGTTGAACTAGTTGTATTTAGTCTAACTGATCAATAGACTAATGATGAGTGGTGTGAATTAGTTATTAATTAATTCACTAATTATTAACTCATAAAGAAACTGAAGAATACATCAGTTAACTCAATGCATGGACAATTCAGTGGAGACAAGTGGTAGAGGTGAGTGAAAGGGCAAGACAACTGTCAGTTGTGACTATAGTTGTGCTTGAGATTGCACAATCAATGGATTGAGTATTGCCAATGAGGATTGCGTGGTATATCCAAGGGAAATACGAATTTGGATCATTCATTCATCAGTATTCTCATGCATAATTGCGCAGTGGAGGCAGGCAAGCAGCGGAGGAGATTTGAGCCAGTGATTGATTTAGATCTGAGCTAGTTTGTGTGTAGCAGGTGGAGATAGTACTGAGTACTTGTGAGGAGTATTGTACTATGTATTGTTACATGTTCTCAATCAATATAATACACAAATAGTTGGGGGTTTTCAGCTGTATGCTTTCCTCGATACATACTGTGTTGATATGTGTGATTGATGCTTCAATGTGCGCATGCAATTGTTTCTTTAATACTGCAAATTGATGATCAACGTAGAGGAGGTTATGTATTATGCATGATTCCGCAAATAGTGTATAATCAGGATCATCTCTATGAATAAGTGTCATATTATTCAAAATTTCTACATCCACAATTTCAAGGAGCTTAAAAGCAGGTTGTTCCTTATTCTTCCTATTACATGCATATTAGATAAATTTTGATACGGTCACTGACTTATCAACTCAAAGAAGTAATAAAGCAACAGTGACTGTGGTTTGAACTTAAACAATAATGCAAAAAATTACAGATATAACCATAAATACAAAGATGTAGTAGAAATAACACTTAATTTCATTAATATCAATATCAAATACTGAAATATGCTTACAAACAAAATGGAAATAAAACTAGATTAGGTGATGGTAGCTTATCTCTGAGAAGATATGTGGTAGCTACATGCTTCTGAGCTATGTTACAATGAGGTTGAAGGGCCTATTTATTATTGAACAACAAGGGAAAACCCTAAACAACCAAAACCATAACCCCAGGAGATGGAACGCCAAGAGTTTGTGGGACCCGTTGGGGTTAGTTCGACAACCAACTTCCTGGGGTTTTTGTTTGGTGTGTACGATACCTTGTTGGAAAGAACTCTCCGAGTACTATAGGATTTGCAGTAATAACCTATTACAGACCTAAGAAAACATCGTTTAGGGGGTCAAAACTACTCTGGAAGTTCAGGACCCGAAAAACTGCTAAAAATAGTAAATGTTGCAATAAACAAGGAAATGGATGAAACTGACTAAAAGTCTAGGTGGAATAGGCGGGTGGCCACCAATATCCACTTGGATCAGTCCTCCCTCCTTAGGAACCAATGGTCCCCATTCCATGCAGAGCCTACATGAGGTGAGGAAATTTTTGTTGAACCTGGTCCCTAGTGAACCCCTTGCCTTGGTGAAGGAGTGTTGGCTTGCTTTGACAACTCGATATAGTTGGATCCTATGTTGGCGAGTTTTCTTGATCTACGTGTCCATGATATGATCAGATGTGGCCTGTTCCATGCAGTTTGGGGTTAGCTTTGTTGGTGTGAGTTTTTCTGCAATGTCAAATGTGTCCAACAATGGTGGAAAGTATGGTTGAAGGCAGTCTACATTGAACACTCGATGCAGACTAAGGAAAGGTGGAATGTTGAGCTTGAAGGCATTGTCCCCTACAACCTTGGTGATGGTGTATGGCTCATATCAGAGTGGGCGAAGCTTGTGGTGGGGTCCAGTGAGGCACTCCTTCTGCAAATGTAGCCAAACTTTGTCGCCCAACTGGAACTTGTACGACACCCGATGCAGATCATGGCAATGATTGTAGTTAGCATTGTCTCTTTTCAATATATCATGGACCTGTTGGCAGATGTGTTGAATGCGCTCAATGAAGTTGTTATCCATGTCGGCTTCAGACTGGATGTGAGCTGAATTTGTCTGAGTAGCTACAAATGGTATGGCCACATCAATGACACATAATGGCTGAAATCCCAGCCCTACCTGAAAGGGTTTGTCGCCCGTTGAAATATGTAGACCTTTGTTACAGTTGTGCTGGACATAGGGGAGGCTTTCATCCCATGTGCGTGGTGTTGGCACTATGGCACTGATTTAGAACTATGGCACAGGTGTTGTCCTTGATGGCAACTCTCTTTGGTAACAGATCTCAGTTCAAGCTTTCAGAATGAAGGAAAAAGACATATACGCAGGTTCATCTAGACTAAGGCGCGTATACACGCGGGTTAGACGTTATAAAGGCGCGTATGCGTATACACGCACTTCCATGCAAGGAAAAGCGCGTATATGTTGGAGAGCTTACTTTTGGTCCGTGGTAGTTAGTCCTTGGTATTTGAACCTATGGTTTTGGACCATGGTGTCTCGTCAGAAGTGTTGTTCCCAAGTTTTGGGTCCATGGTATTGATTTATTATGGTTTTGGACCGTGGTATTGTCGAAGGCCTAAGACTATAAAAGAGGAAGGAGATCATTTGGAAAAGGTGTCTAAATTAATTGAATATCTAATACGTGCTAGATCTGAAATTTTGGTGATTGGCGTGATGGTGCAGATCTGGATCTGAATGAAGGAGGAACCTTAGCTCAAAGAGAAGGATAAGTTCTATTGATAGGTCATAATCTTAAGGCTTGAATGATAGTATCTTTATCTGTTATATGTGACGCATACTTGATCTATAAATCTGATAATTTGGGTTAATTAGTGTTTGAATATTTGAAAGATTGAATTATCCTTTATAGATCTGTACGCAGGTTCAGTGAAGCGAAGGTGCGTATACACGCTAGTTCAGTGAATGAAAACAGTGTATACGCAGGTTGTTCCAAACACAGAAGCGTATGCACGCAGGTTTCAGGTTATTAAAGTAGCGTATATCTTTTGAGTTACGATCTAGCTGCTTCTGTTTATTGCTGCAGTGTTCTGGGTTCAGAATTTGGTGTGTAGTTACTGGTACTGTGATTTGGGTACAACTGTCAGAGAAGTGTCTACTTGTTTCAGTGTTAATTGGTGAAAAGGAGATTGTTGATGATTGATTGATGTTCATGGATCCAGTCTGAAAATTTATGAAACGTGGTCCCTGGAAGAGAGAGAAGGTTGTAGCCTTCTGTAGGCCAGCACCTACGTACTAGTATCTTGGCTAGTGCAAGAGCTACGGGGGTTGTAGCTCCCTTCCAGGATTAGCTAGAGAATGAGAGAGGGTTGTAGCTCTCTGCAGGTTGTAACCTGCGTACTGATAAAGGACTGCACTAGTACATTGTAAAAGGAATTTTCTAATTAAAAGAAGATAGAGACGAATTATAGCAGGTGGTTTTCACCCACATTGGGTTTCCACCTTACATCTTGTGTTCTTGTGTGTGATTTTCTTCAGCTCTGTTTTACTGTTTCTGGTTACCGTTTATTTGATTCTAATACATAGATTAATGATCAACATCTGTAAGATAAATTAAATTATTAGTCTTCTTTGCATACACGGGTTTACTTCTCTGTAGTCGCGTATATACGCGGTTTTATCTAACTGAAGTAGCGTATATGATCTGGGTTTGAACAAGAAATAAGTGACTTGATAATACTGATTCATCCCCCCTCTCAGTATTATTTCGAACAATTGGTATCAGAGCAGGTCCTTCTGAAGAAGCTTGATCACTTGAAGGAAGATCCATCATCTTGAGCAACTACGAGAGAGAAGCATCTATCAGGCCACCAATTTTTGATGGGACAAACTTCGTATATTGGAAGGTATGAGTTACTGCCTATCTTCAATCTCTTAGTACAGAAGTCTGGGATATCATAGATACAGGGTACACTTTTCCATCAGCAACTCCTACAGATCCGGCTGAGAAGAAGAAATATGAAACAAATGCAAAGGCTATCAATACCCTATTAGGATGTCTATCTCAATCAGAATTCATGTCAAGGTTATGCAGTATAAATCCGCAAAATAAATATGGGACAAGATTGTTTTGAGCTATGAAGGAGATTGAACAGGTAAAACGAGCAAAACTTTCAAACCTCTCAGAATTCAGTATCAAAATCTCAGAATGCACAATGATGAAGTGTGGCTAACTATTTCCTTACATGTAGATGAGATTGTTAATTGTATGAAAAACTTGGGTGAAGAAATAAAAAGAGGCTGTTGTGGTTGAAAAGTTCTAAGATCTTTGTCCCCTAGGTTTGAATCTAAAGTTTCTGCAATAGAAGAAAAAGAGAATCTACGAAATCTTACCATGTCACAGCTGCACGAAATTCTGACTGCCTATGAAATGAGGAAAGGAGGACCATCAGACAGGAGAGAAGCTGCATTCAAGGCTTCAGGTAAAGGATATAACTATGAGTCAGGACATATGTCAGAAGAAGAGGAAGAATCAAACTTTGTCAAGAACCTTCAACGGGGTGCTGGAAGATTCAGAGGTAAGTTGCCCTTCAAATGCTTTGCTTGTGGAAGAGTCGATCACTATGCTGCCAAGTGTCCTCATAAGCATGACAAAGGAAAGGAACCTGTTAGATGGAACAAGAAACAGAACATAAGTAAGAAAAGCTACTACACTCATGAAGACAGTGATGGACTCTCAAATAGTGATGAAGATGAACGAGGTAATAACTATAGACTTTTAATGGCTTTTGAAGATGATGATTTTATGGATGCTATAGATGAAAAAGGTCTTTATGAAGAGATTTCTAAACTCAAAATTTGTTTAGAAGAGAAAAATATGATTATTGATACTTTGCAATTTCAATTGGCTGAAAGTGAAAAACATCATGAAAAGTTAGAATGTGAAATTGTGGGACTTAGAAAAGAGATTGAGAAAACTAAAGCTCTTAATCTTAGATTTGTTAAAGGATCTGAAAAGTTAGATGAGATTATCAAGTGCAGCGTTCTCCTCTAATCAAGACAGGTCTGGGATATAATGAAGAAGCAACTCAAGCACAAAAACCATCCACCTCCAAAAGTTATCTTGATGTAGCAAGGAGGAGCGAGCAAAGGCCTAATGGAGATCACCAGGTAAATCAGGGACATTTTTCTTCAAGAATGAACAGAGATCACCAAGCAAATAAGGGGAAATCTGCTTCAAGGATAAACAAAGGCTACAATAGACGATAGGTAAATCATTTTTCCTCAAAAATGAATGTCCGCAGGGTTGAAAATCGCAGGAATTTCTTCAATGGCCAATGTTTCTCTTGTCACAACTTTGGACACAAAGCAGCTCAGTGTGTTTCCTACAAAACTATCATGACTAGAGAAACTAAAAAACAGAGGAGTATGATTAGGATCATGAAAATGACCTACAATAACTTTTCTGCTCTTGAAAATGAAGTAGAATGTTCTATTTGTAATAATTTTGGACATGAAGATTCTAAATGCAGGAGTAGGTTTCGGCAGACAACTCAGAAGGAGCAAGCCTCAAATATCAATGCATGGAGAATGAAAGAACCACAACCAGAAAAATGTGGTATAGCCTTATATACAGAAGGGCAGGAAAATCAATGGTACATCGACAGTGGATGTTCGAAACATATGACAGGTGATAAAGAAAAACTTCAGTCATATAGGGCCTTGGAGAAAGAGAAGAAGGTCTCATTTGGAAATGACACCCCTGCACTTATAAAAGGTAAAGGCTCTATTATTTTAAAAGAAAAGGTCAAAGCAGGAAATGTTATGTATGTTGATGGCTTAAAGCATAATCTATTGAGTGTTAGTCAGGTGTGCGATCAAGGAACAGAGGTAATATTTCGATCAAATGGATGTAGTGTTCGAGATCTTGATACCAGAGAAACAGTGATTAAAGGCATAAGAACTCCAAATAATTTATACATATTCAAGGAAGGACAACAACAATGCTATCTGACCAAGAATGATGAAGACTGGCTATGGCACCGGAGGTTGGGGCGTCTAAGCTTCTCACAGATAAGGAAAGCATGCAAATACCAGGTAGTTTGTGGTCTTCCAGACATCAGAATTCCAAATAATACAATATGCAAATCATGTCAATTTGGTAAGAAAACTAGAACTAACTTCCCTAAGAAGGAAGGATCAGCAAGCAAGCCACTTGAGCTTGTACATACTGATGTATGTGGTCCATCTAGGAAAAGGTCACCTCAGGGAGAAGAATAATTTATATTATTCATTAATGACTATTCAAGGATGGTTTGGATAGGACTTATGAAGCACAAAGATGAAGCCTTCGAAAAATTAAAATCCTTCAAAGCTTTGGTTGAAAACGATTCAGATCACAAAATTAAATTCCTCAGGTCTGATAGAGGTGGGGAATTTACCTCAAATGAATTTTTCAACTTTTGTGAAGAACATGGAATAAGAAGGGAATTCTCTACAGCCAAGACTCCTCAGCAAAATGGAGTAGTGGAAAGGATGAACAGAATGATTCAATAGATGGCTCGTGCTATGCTTGATGAGTCTGGAACTCCTGCAACTTTCTGGGGTGAAGCTGCATTTGTGGCAGTTGTTATTCTCAACAAAAGAAATGTTTGGGTGAACAAAACTCAAACCCCTCATGAGCTCTGGTATGGTGAGACTCCTTCGGTAAAATATTTCAAAATTTTTGGAAGCAAATGCTATATCAAAAATACTGATGAACAT
>APFE031723875.1:0-21256 GCA_000404065.3 Pinus taeda
AAGTGGGTGCAGCTGAAAATAGTGAGCCTGTGCTTTCATCCTTCTGCTCGCAGTAGGTTTCCCACCAATCCTTGACATGGGGGGCTACTTTGAGAAGAGCGAAAACAATCTTTTCCCGACTTGAAAATTCATGAACAGAAAAATAACCCTCTAGCAGATTTAACCATTTATCTACGTCATCTGCGTCTATTTTACCCTCGAAGATGGGGATTTCAAAATTAACTTGCACCTTAAAGGGCGTGGCGTTTCCAAAGTACCTGTTGGAAGCCGATGCGTCACCTCTTGGTAGCCGCTAAAGGCTTGGTCAATGTAACCTTTTGCCAATTCAGTTTTGGAGCTCTCTCATTATTCTCTCTCTCTCTGTCACTCTTGGACACTTAGAATTTTCTTGGAGCACTTTGGCATTGGATCAAGAAAGGAAAAGAAGGCAAGAGGAGGGAAGGAGCAAGAAAGCAAGAGTAGGATCAAGCAACTACAACAAGTTTCTTTGCAGGTATCCATTTTCATGTGTGATTTCTTTCCTAGATTTGGCATGCATGGTATTGCATGTGGTTCTCTGTTGCCATGGCATGGGTTTTTCTAGGCGTGACAGTGTTTTTTCCCTAGTCTTGCCATTTCCGGATAGCCATGGTGTGATTGGGTTCTCATGTTTTGGTTGAACTAGATTGCCAGATGGATTCAAAGCTGAGTGAGGGGGATCTCTGAAAGAAAGAACACATGTCCTAGTGATCCCTAAATCAGACTGTAGATTGCGATAAAGCCACTAGCCTAGTGACCCCTAAACCAAACTATGGGTTGCGGTAAAGCCAGGTATTGTGTGCCTTGGTAGGCCTAGGAATCCTCAACCGATTAATGGTGGGATATACTGTAAAGCTTAGAGGTGGTTTCCCTTGATTAGGCCTAGGAATCATTTTCAATGAAGGTGTGAAAATTTCTATACATAAATTCTATTACTACAATAACTCATTTATTTTACCTACTTATTTCTTAATAAGTTATTTATGAAATCCCTGAGTAAATATTAAAATAAATTCTAATGCAGATGTCACACCATTATATAGAAACAAATATATGCACAAGAATCAGACACATTAACACAATTATTTTTGGACAATTATCCCTAGAAAAACCCAATGCGAGAAAACTGGTGCAATAGAGGAGGGTTTTTATTAATCTTCAGCAACAATCACTTTTACATAAACATTTTACATAGACACTAGGAGAAAACACTTGAGACCTTTATTCAAGACTTTCTGACATCTTGGAGGACTTCCTTTCTTAACTATGTCATCCTACTTGGCTCTGCACTACTCCTTCCTTCAGTGCGTCATCCACTGTGTCCCTGACCTGCATCTCACTCTGCGCTGCTCCTTCCTTCACTGTGTCCCTGATCTGCATCTCCCTCTGAGTTGTCTCTGAGAGTCCCTACGTCACCCTTTCTGAGCTTCCTGACTGCTGCTAGTCACCCCCTCTTCCTCCACCCTGCAACTCTCCCTCTGAAGTCAATTTTTCTTCCTCTCTGAGAAAATCGATTTTCCTTGGGATACTGAGTATCTGCTGGTGTGTCTCCAAATGACCCTCAAGTCTTCTCTTATACTTTTTCTGTTGATGAATCAACGATCAAGATTAAGTCACTAATCAATGGCTAAGATTAAAATAGACTTGATCATCATCTCTTAGAAGGTTCTCATCCTTATCCTTATTAATACCCATTAATATTTTTATTTGCCTAAGTTTAGAGTTAGGAACCCATTAAAAATATTAATTATTTTAATAACTCATCTTCCAGATGGAATTTTCTAAAACAATTTCTGGGTCTTAGAGATCCCATGTGCTTTAGCCTCTCCACCAATTTTCATGGCTAGAGAACATTCGATACTACCCCAAATCAGTACTCCCTCTTAGCGAGGAATGTGCTCTAGTAATGCTCCACCACTGAACATTACCCTTATCATCTGGCACCAACACCTGTGCTTATGCTTGGCTTGTTGCCCAACATCCTTTGCACTACTACCTCCTGTAATGCTACCCATGGCTTCCACCACTGCCACTGCTACATCTATACTACAGCTCCCTCTGCATCCATGTCGTTGCTAGTTCTTCCTCCCAACACTACATCTGCACTAAAACTCTCTCTCAAATGCTGGATCATGTTGCCCATAGTACTATTATCTGTTGCACTACAACACCTAACACATATCCATTTCTACTACTGAAATGGATTCTTTATCATCCCCATCTTCTCCCACTTATTCTCTTGTAGGAGTGTAGCTCAACTGTATAGATCCTCGTTGGACATAGTCTCTAACAAAGTGACACCAAATATCAATGTGCTTTGACCGATCATGAAATATTGGATTATCAAAGAGCTTGATGCAACTTTGATTATCACACATGGTCCTGGTCGCCTCCATACTTCTTCTGAATAGGTTCACAAGCAATTTTCTAAGTTATATGGCTTTGCACGAAGTTGTGCTAGTGGCTATATATTATGCTTCAGTTGAGCTCAGAGCTACGGATTTCTGTTTCCTACTGCACCAGGAGGTTATCCACGGTCCATTGTTGGAACAGTACCCAGAGGTACTCTTCCGATCTACTGAACTTCCAGCCCAATCTGCATCAGTAAACCCACTCAGTCTGATATCATTACTTCTTCTCTACAAGAGTCCATACTCGATTGTTCCCTGTATATATCTGAGAACATGTTTGGCTGATACCCAATGCGCACTCTTCGGTTCCACCATGAACTGACTAAGGGTGTTGACAGCGTAACAAATGGCTAGCCTAGTATTGACCAGATACATCAGGGACCCTATGAGTTGCCTGTATAAGATGGATCAACATATTTGTCTTACGATGCATTTCTAGTTGGTGATCATTGGAGTAGTCATAGGCCTACAATCTTGGATCCTGAATATCTTTAAGATTTATGTAGCATATCTCCCTTGTCCAAGGAAGATCTCACCCTTCTACTACCAAACTTCCAACCCTAGGAAATAATGCATCTGCCCCAAATCCTTGAGGTTGAATTCTTTGGCTAGATTCTTCTTACAGTCCTTGATGAGTCTAGATGATCCTGTCAGGAAGAGATCATCCACATATAATACTAGGAATAAAGGTTCATTCTCTAGAACCAGATAGTAGAGATTGGGATCTGCATCACTCTTGATGAACCCCATCTTTTACAAGTAGCCATCAATTCGACCATACCATGCTATAGGTTCCTATTTGAGCCCATACAAGGCTTTCTTCAATCTGCATACATGATATTTCTTCTCATGTGTCGCAAAGCCTTATGGTTGTTCAATGTATACTTCCTCTTCTATCACCCTATTCAAGAATGTTGTTTTGACGTCCATATGATGAATCTCCCACCCCATCTGTGTTGCAAGAGATATCACGGTTCTAGTAGATGTATACCTCGTTACTGGGGTGAAGGTCTCTTCGTAGTCTATTCCTTCCTTCTTAGCATACCCCTTGGCCAAAAACTTGTCTTTGTATTTTTCCACACTGCCATCTGCAACGTATTTGATTTTGTAGATCCATCTCGAACCTACCACTGATCTATTATGAGGCCTAGGTACAACTTCCTAGACATCATTTACCATTATAGAGATGTATTCCTCCACCATCGCATCCATCCAAATTTGATGTTGAACAACCTCCTGAAAACTGTAAGGTTCCCCAACCTGAGCTACTAAGGCCTGATATCTGTTTGGATGTCTTCGCTCCCTTTGACTGTTCCTGGGTGCATCAATGAAATCTTTTGCATCTCGTATAATCTGTCAGAGTTCCTGGCTTTTTCTTGTTTTGGTAGTGGGTATATTTGCTAGCTCTTCTTCTTCATGTGAATCTTCCTATTCTAAGGAAGAATTTTTGATACTGGCTTCCATTGATTAAAATGGTTTGACCAACGACTCACCTTTTGTCTACTCCTCGGAAGGAATTTCTCGAGATTTTTTGAAGGCCCTATCCTCCATGAACTTCACATCTCACCGAACTACTGCCTTCCTTCTCCCTGGAAGATAGATTATATATGCCTTATCATTCTCGCTATATCCCACAAGATATCCTTTCTTTGTAGTTTGACCTAACTTGTTCCTCTTCTCCTTGGGTATACGACAATATGCTAAACTCCCAAATATCCTGAAATGACTGACTTTAGGTGTCTTCCCAGTGAAGACCTGCTCTGGAGTAATCTTGCCCAATGCCCTATGAGGAGTTCTATTCTGGACATAGACTGTCATGTTGCATGCTTCTACCCATAGGAATTTTGACATATCCTGATCATACATCATAGCCCTAGCTACTTCCACAATAGTCATGTTCTTCCCTTCTGCTACTCCATTATGCTCTGAATTGTAGGGAGTTGTCCACTCTCTTCTAATGCCCTCCCTAGTGCAAAAATTGGTGAAGTCCTTGTTGACATACTCCACCATTGTCTGAGCACAACACTTTTATTTTCTTTCCTATTAGATTCTCCACTAGAGCCTTGAACTCCTTGAATCGATCGAAAACCTCATCCTTGGTTTTCAGAAAATAAATCCAAGTCTTCCAAGAGTGGTCATCGATGAAGGTGATGAAGTATTTGGCACCACTAAGAGCTTTTGTGGACATCGGTCCACATATATCTTAGTGTATCAATCCTAGTACACTCTTGGCCCTATTGCTACTTATAGGAAATGTTGCTTTGGCATGCTTGCCTAGAGCACACCCGCTACATACATCATCTCGTTCTGTACTAAGATCTGGAACTCCTATTACAGTTTTCTTGAGAATTCTCAGAGCCACATGGTGAAAATGTCCCATCCTTTTGTGCCATGGTTCATTCAAATCCTTGTCTCCATTACTGCCTATCAGTTCCATTAGTGATTCTAGTTGCAACCTGTACAACCTGTTACTTCTGATTCCGATTTGTACCTTCTTTTTCCAACTCGAGTGTTTGACATATACTTTCTCCTTAATGAAGAAAATTTCATAGCCCTTGCTTTGAAGTTGAGATATGGAAGTTATTTTCATCCCCAATCCTGGCACATGCAGCACATTGGTAGCTTGGAACCGCTCTCCTGTCTCTGTTTGAAAAACTATAGTACCCTTCCCTACTAGAGTACACTTTGCCTTATTCCCCATGGTGATCTGAAAATTCATTCTTTGCTCATGATAATTTTATAAACATTCCCCGATTCCTATCATATGCCAGGAGGTTCCACTTTCTATATACCATACCCCTGAGAAAATCGACTTTCCTTGGGATACTGAGTATCTGTTGGTGTGTCTCCAAATGACCCTCAAGTCTTCTCTTATACTTTTCTTGATGATGAATCAACGGTCGAGTTTAAGTCCCTAATCAATGGCTAATATTAAAATAGACTTGATACTCGTCTCTTGGAAGCTTCCCATCCTTATCCTTATTAATACCCTTTAATATTTTTGTTTTCCTAATTTTGGACTTAGGAACCCATTAAAAATATTAATTATTTTAATAACTCCTCATTGAGATGGAATTTTCCAAAACAATTTCTAGGTCTTGGAGATCTCATGTGCTTTAGCGTCTCCACCAATTTTCATGGCTAGATCACATCCGATGCTACCCCAAATAGAAAAAATTGTCGGATATACTCTAAAGCCTAGAGGGTGGAGTCTCGGTTAGGTCCTAGTGATCCGATGTGGATTGTGGTAAAGCCTAGAGACTAGGAGACATGGAAATTACTCACCGTGTAGGTGGAGAAATCCAGTGGCATCCATGCTTGTTTTATGGCATTGTGATTTGGGATGGATTGTGGTAGAGCCTGGTTCTATTGATAAGAGTGAGGTGGTGTAGCCTCGGGAAGCCCTGGTTGAGTTTGGCTTTAAGTCCCACAATCATGCTTGGAATATGGCACATGGTTGATTGGCTAAAAGAAATATTTGGTTAAGCCAATATATGGTAGGGTGGTTCGTGGAAGTCCTAAACCTGGTTGGTTGTTGCATTCATTAATATGAGGTTTTTCTCCTTGTTATTTCATGAGTATTATACTGGTTCATATGTGGATTATATGGTTGTTCTTTCCTTGGTATTTATGTTGTTATTATGTTGGTTACGAACATGTATTATGACAATGGTTATGTAAGGCTCTCATCATGTTCTTACTCTTAAATGAATGAAAAATATATCTATGGCCTAATAGATGATAATGAAGCTAATGTGAAAAGGAAACAATTTCTCATAGTGAATCTCAGATAAGTATGAGACCCTTATGCTCAATTTTGATGTTAAGACCTGTAACTTTCATGTTTGTGACATGTTTGAAAAAATGCGTGTCATGGCTAGTAGGAATCCAGTTTCGTCCTTGTTAATGTTTTTGCAAATGTATCTTTGTGCCATTGTGCAATTTCATTTCTAAACTTGTGATTGAGTTCTAGGTAATGAGCTCGACTTTGGGCCTGAAAAAGTGGCACAAATCTCGGAGTTGCAGGCACAACACTGGGGAAAAAAGTCCCCAAAATCTCTCTTTCCTTATTGTGGGAGCGTCTGGAGCCTCACAGACACACCATTGTCCATATCAAGGGAGCGTTTAGGGGTTTGATGCACTAAAACTTCAATTGGTCTTAGGGGTTGGTTACATGAGTGGTTGACATGGCTCCTAGGAGTTCAGTTGTTGATGTGGCAGGTATGTGTCGTGTGTTTCTGTCGATTCCACTTCCTTAAGGTGAAGTAGGAGGTTGAATCCCATCATAGTAACTCTTCGTCACATATTTACCCTGGTTGGTCAGTTACTTGGGTAGATGTGGGATGATGGTGTTACAGAGTGGTATTAGAGTGGGTTGCACTCTCTTTTGGTCATATATGATACCATAGAGTTGTATAAGAACGAGTTGCACTCTCTTTGGGTGTTATTTTATACCATAGAGTGGTATCAGAGAGGGTTTCGCTCTTTGGGTGGTGTCTGGTTTTCGTTCTTTTTGGGTGATATCTGATACCAAAAAGTGGTATCAGAGCATGGTTCAACACTTCGATTGGATGGGCAGAATGTGTTCATCATGCATGCATGTAGGTTGCATGTGTGCTTGTTATGTATGCATGGTAGTGGTCATTGTTACAATTATGTTTCCATGTAGGAGTTGATGATGTTGTTGTTGGGATGTGTTTGCCATGAATGCATGTCAGTTGTATATGCATTTGTTATGCATGTTAGTGTCTATATGTTGTTATGCATGCATTGTCGTGGTTATGGTTATGCATGTATGGTATGCCAAGCATGCATTGTGAGGTCATTTTATGCAATTATGTCATCATGATGTAATTGTTATGTTATGATTCTAATGTTTTGACTGAGATAGAGCAAGAGATGCAGGCCATCAGAGTAATGTTGCAGCACTACACTTTGGTGTAAGAGAAGATCGTCATATAGGTATTGTATGTTCGTAGGCAGGTATGTTAGTTAATGGATTTTTATATGCATTAGGGTTATATACATGTTTGCCATTTTATTGTTATGGTGGTTACATGCATGGTAGATGTTAGTGAATCAGTGTGGTCATATAGTCATGAATGATAGTAACTTGTTGTTATATGCATTATTGTTATTGTTTTATGTTATTTAAATTGATGATTATGTTAAATGTTAACTTGTTGATTGTTATATGATAGTTAAATTGATGATTATGTTATATTTGTTGATGAGCATGATATATAACTTCTTGTTGTTATATGCTAGTAACTTGATGATTAGGGTTGTTGCAACTAAGATCTTGATGTTATATGTATCAGGCTAGCTTGGATTGGCCTATGTAGATGGTTAGGGTTATGACATTCAGGTATGAGTCGACATATTTGTGATATTGTGTTGTACTAATCTACACTGACTTTTCATATGTGATTGTTATGCATGAATGATAATTATTTATGAGTTTATAATGTGAACATGTTAGCTAGTTATTGTCATGAATATCATGACCTTATTTATGGTTGAGTTCATATGTTGTAAATTTCTATCATGCTAATCTAGCTTGATTGTGCCAACAGGATAGCCTCCCCTGAGATACATTATGGTATTAGTTTGCTTATGTCATATATTTGGTGCTTGATTGTTTGATTATGTTGTCTATTTCGTGTTTGAGTGTTTGGTGTATATTATGTCGTCTATTTTGTGTTTGAGTGTTTGGTGTATATTATGTCGTCTAGTTGATTTATCTAACATGGTACATTTATAGTTTGTTTGAATGTTTGATCAATTGCATGATATGAGTACGTGTCTGTAAGATTGCATGAAGAAATGATCTTGTTTTAAGATGGTCGTACTAACACATATGTATTTAGACAATTCATATGTACTTGAATGTAACATTATGTATTATGACTGATTAATGTGAGTTGATTTTGATTATGACATGGTTGTTAGACTTGGTGAAGGTTGATTTCCAAGTAATAGATACACTGCCTTGATCTTTGGAACACATGATCGACATGTGTGAACAATTGCAGGAAACATGCTTGGTATTAGCATGACAAGGTAATAATTGATTTGTTTATATAACTATCCATTGGGTGATGTCATAATACATGGTAAGACTCAGTTGCAACAAGGTAAAGGTAAAATAAAGGAATTAGGTGAGAATTCCTTTGGCTATGTTTGGAAACTGCAATTCCAAACGAATGAGTGCTTTGTATACAAGAAGTCTTCTTAACCCTAATTTGTCTGAAATTATGTGGATATGTGTTATATTCATGGACATGTATTTGACAATTATAACAGCTGGTGTCTGGTTATAGCTAGATATGTCAAGTGAATTGGAGTCCCTTAAGACATGCCACACATGTGTTTAGATACAAGGCAATGAGCTTGGCATAACAAGGTAAGCTTAGTGGTATATTGTTATATTTATTTATACACTGACAATTATGTGTTTAATGGTAATATGGTGCAGGGAGTTGCATGGCAAGAGAGGTTTCCACGAAATCTTGAAGAAGGCACAGGTTGAGATTTCCTTGGGAACCATGGGATTGAGGCATGGTGTCTATTGTTAGTCTTGTGCTTTCAGTATTTTGTGATTTGATTTCACTTGATTTGTGGTTTGTTTATGTCTAGTATATGGCCCTACCACTTTGTTTCTGATGTCGTATTGTTATCAATTTTTATTGTTTGCTTCTTGTTTGTTTCTTGTTATTTCCTTTTATGTTTTGGGGTATTGGGAATTGGTTGGGAAAAGAGGAAAGTTAGTGGAGCTCGGGGAGAGATGAATGAAATCCAGCATGCAATGTAAGACTCAGATGAAGTGGGTGCATGTATAAGGGAAACTAAAGGCAAGAGTATGACAATCGATTCAGTTGGTTGGGACCATTGGGATAAATGAACTATGGCAAAACAATCATGAGAGAGGTAATAGGAAAAGTAAAGTAAATGGACTTAAGATGTCAGACTCCTTGGCTATGTTGGGAATCATTGTTCTCAATGTTGTGCATGTTGTGGACAAATAGAGGGAGTTATCTTAACCTTAACCTTATGATACCTGGCAATTATGTTGTGATCATGATTATGTTGATGTCTATATGTGTTTACATGTATGTATGTGTGTATTTCATGTCTGACAAGGTCATCATGGATCATGATTGTTTTTATGCTAATGTTTAGATGTATATATGTATGTATGCACGTCGTCTTCTGACAGGATCATGATTGTTTAATGCTTTTATATATATGTGTGTGTGTGTGTGTGTATATGTTGTCTGATAGGGTCGTTAGGAATCATTCTTGTGGAGGAATGATTGCTTACACATGTGAATGACATGAAGAGGTTCTTGGTTTATGAGGAATCAAGTGGGAAGAGTAGTCTTGACAAATTTACGAGGTCAGTATCATGTGGATATGAATTGATATTATGTTATTACAATATGTTTATGTTATGGATAGGCTAGGGTGAGGGATACATCAATGAAATGAAAGCAGTGTGGTATGCGACATGATGGGACAAGCATGGATAAGACACTGAAAGCAAGGTTGCATGGTAGAGACAATGTGGTTTTGGATGTGTGGCACTACTGTTGTGCATATGTTGTATATGTTTTACATGTTGCGTCTGTGATGTTGTGTGCATGTTGGATATGCGATGTTGTGTACATATGGTGCTATGTAAATGTAGTATATATATGCATATATGGTGTTGTGTGTATGTTGTGCATGTGGTGCTATGTACATATGGTATTTTGTACACGTTGTACATGTGGTGCAGTGTATATATGGCACTATGTACACATTGTGCAGTTGGTGCCATGTACAGGTGATGCTATGCACATGTTGTGCAAGTGGTGCAATGTACAGGTGGTACTGTGTACATGTTGTACATATGGTACTGGTGCACATGAGGTATTATGTCCACGTCATACATGTTGCATTGCAGGCATGTGGTACTATTTATGTGCATTGTGTAGTAATGGTATCATGACATGTGTATTCGTTGTGTTGTACTTTGTGTACGTATATGAATTGTGTTGTACATCGGGTGTAGGTGTATGTATTGTGTTGTGGTGTACACTGTAGGACTATGTATTATGTTGTGTTGTACACTGGGTGTAGGTGTATGTGTTGTATGTCAAGTGCAAGTGCATGTATTGCATGGCGTTGTATGTTGTGTGTGGTTAGATGTGTGTGATTTACACTATGTGTATTGTTAGTGTCAGTCTTTGAAGCCTTCCACCAGTGATCAAATATGCTCTTACAAAGTGGTCTCAGGGTGTCAAAGTCAAATTTTGTCATTTCAGTGAGTCTTCAAGCAAAATTTGGTCACTAGGTATTAGGTCTAGGGTTTTTTTCACTCCTTCCAAAGTTTTCCAAGTGTTGATCCATGTCACCATTCATCTTAGTGTACCATCATTCAAAGAGTTGTCATCATCATTTCAGGTTCTGATGGGTCATTTTACACCTTGTTCGTGCTTCAGTTGTACTTAGGTAGGCCCATTTCCCTCTCCTAGGGTTTTGAAGGTTATTTTTCTTGGACGGCCAAATGATCAACAAAACTTTTTTCCTAATGTTCATACACCTTCCCCTATCCCTAATATACCTTCTTAAACAATTCCCATCACTAATATCCCTCAAATTCATCCTTTTCCCACAAACCCTAGTTTATTGCTACAATTTGACAATTTTCTAGGCTAGGCATGTTTTGCCCTTTTGGACCCATTTCCCTCACTAAATATTTGAAATTCCACTTTTCCTTGCTTCCTAACATCCCTCCCTACTTCCCAAAATTTTCTCAAGAAATTAGAAGCCCCTCATCCCCTTCATTTCCCTTCATTTCTACAAATCCCCTGTTCCACATATCGGGATAGGTTTTCTTCAAACTATGTTTATGAGCAAGAAAATATGAATTTGACAAAAGTGAGAGAGTTTTTTTTCCATCATTGACCCAAGAAGAAAAACCTTTTTATACAGGTTTCATGGTTTGGGAGAAATGTCGAAAACATCATTGGCCTCAGGAGAGTTGCTGCACCTATGGAGTGACCTTGGTAAAATCAAATTTTCTCTTTGATGGAATGCCCAAATGACTTTCTTGTTTGGTCAAATGATAACTAGACAGAGAGATCTTTCCAATGAGCTATCATGAGCTCCATTTGGAGTTGAGGAAGACCTTCAAAAGTTGATTGCAACAACACTCTGCATTTAGGCAGCCTCATTTTGCACATTTTGACTAGTCTTGGGAGATTTGAATTTTGATAGGGCAAATGAACTCTAAATTTAAAAATTAAAGATGCTATGGAAAGTAGAATTGATAAGATTTCCAACGATCTATCACACGCCCAATTTGGACATCGGGAAGGCCTTCGAACATCGTCTGCAAAAAGGCACTACGCATCAGGGAGGCGCTGCGCATCAAGGGGTCGACGTTGTGCATCAAAGGGTCGGTGTTGCGCATCAGGTAGTTTTCTCCAGTGTAAATTTACATTGGCACTGTGCATTAGAGAGGTACTACACATTGGGTTCAGGGCATTGTACATTGGCCAGTAACGCCTCAAAACCCTCAAATTTCACCTCGAATAACTCTCATTGCTGCATTTCTCCTCCAAGCAAGTAAGTAAACTCTATTTTGATCTCACATAGGGTTTTTTATGATTTGATGGTGGTTTTAGCATCCTAAAATTCAAAACCCTAATTTGTCTCTAAAACTACCTCATACACTACAAATTACAGTTGTTTATTCCCTATTCCCTAATTTCATTTGCCCAAAACTGATCTCCTAAACCCCATCCTCCCTAACTCCTTTTCCTTTCTCCTATCTCCCAAACCCTACCCTTTACATATCAAACCCTATACTCATATACCCCAAACCCTACCACACTCCCAAACTCTATCATTATTCCCAAACCCTATCATTACTCCCAAACCCTACATCATTCATTAACCTTACTTATTCCCACATCACTTTCCAATTCTTGTTCACCCTCACCTGCTTTCCTTTTTAAATCTCTTCATACTCCTCTCAATCATCACAAGGGAAACAACTATAAAGTATGGAGAGGCATAGTGAGTATGACTATGAGAGAGAAACCCTTGGTGACAGTTCCATGGAGAGACTTAAGGAGCAAAAAGGAGCATGATAAGCTAAAAATCTTGGTTGAGGCTTCACTAGCCCAACAAAGCAATCAATGAGGGACCCATGTGCCAAATTTGGGCAAGTTTTGAGAAATTTTTGTCATTTGAAATTTTTGAAATTTTACAAGATAGGAAATTCTAGCTAATGCGCAACACCACTGGCGTTGTGCATTGAATTGGTGCATCCTCTTGACAAATGGCTTGTAGATTTGGATTTAGCATCAAAAAATAAGTAAACCCAAAAATTTTCATAAATTTTGGAGGAGATATAGGTCACTTAAAGGGCAAAAAACACCTAAAAAATGGCCTCTCTACCACTTTTTGGACACACAAGAACCAATATTGGGAGAATCCACTTTTGAGGGGGCAAATGACCTCCACATCAGAAAATTCAAAGTGTTCCAGAAACTAGATAGGCAGAGCTTTCCAACATGCTATCTTGGGCCTGATTTGGTGAAGTGTAAGGCCTCCAAAAGTAGCCTTGAAGTGGCGCCACGCATCAGGCTTAGGGCGCTACGCATCAGGCAAACTTTTTGCCAATTTTGCCTAAAAACTTAGAATTTCGCCCAGTTTGACTATCAATTAACTTTTTCTCTTATACTTGGTAAATTTATGATGGTAAATGATGTAATACAATGTAAATTTGATGAAAAATGACTTTAGGGGGTAGATACATCAGTTAGAGGTGGTTTGAGATTGAAGGAATATGTTTCCATAGTTTTAGAGGCAAGTTGTTCCACGGCCTATTTTCTACTTCCTAGTTTAGATGTTGTTGAAACAGCTCCTTGACTCATGGATTCGACCCCTGATGGCTAGCATAGGTGGTTTGATAGCTATATTATGTACTTTCTTAGTCATTTGTAAAGGTTGGACTCTTGTGGATGCTTTGAGCTTCATTGTAAATCACTTCTGCAGTTTGGCAAGGAAATGGACCAGGGTTTTGTAGCATTTTGTGGGATTCTTGTGGTAACGTGTCTTGGCATTGTTTCTTCCTTTGTTATTTAGTTTCTCTTATGTGTATATGTGCGAGCATTTATTTCTTTCTTCATAACTAAATGAATCAAGATAAATAGGTGGAAACCATTGATATTCAGTGCACTGCCTTGAGGATACATTTAGTTTTTAATGTTTTCTGTTGTTTGAGGAGGACTCATGAACTTTGCATGCCCTCCCCAACTCCTCAATTGTCTTAGACTTACGATCACATTCAATTCAAAGTGCCAAAACACCTACCTACCTCGCCCCACGGAACATCCTGCAAATCTGAGTTGATTTCCCAGACCCAAAGTTGCCTTCTTCATTTGATCTAGCAACCAATTATCAAAATCAATCAAAATCCTTTGACCTAATATACCTAGCCTAAAATCAATATTCATTTAAGTCATCTCAAGCCCTAATTTCCATATTATAATTGAGATTGACAAGGAGAGAGCCCTCTCCCGACCTGGTAGGCCCAGCTACCAGGTTAAGCGTGGTTTGATGTTACCCTAGACCTGCCTTCCTTCAGCCTGAGGTAGATCCAGGCTCTAACATGTATGTGTACATGGTTGAAGAGAAGGAATTGTGTGTCGGGCGGGCGTGGCAACTGATCCAATGTGCATACGAAATAAAGACAAAGGAAAAAGTAAGGATTGATAAAGGATAAGTATTAGTACTTTATTTTAGTTTTATTATACATATGACCTATGATTCTGATTTATGATGGTTATATGTGATCTATGAATTTTTTTTTATGATGATTCCATGCGATTCATGATTTTAATTTATGATGGTTGTGTTTTGAGCTAACCTGATGTGATATGTTTTTACATAATGATTTTATCTAAGACGCTGGTTTGAATTGTTGTGATAGGAAGTAAACATGATTGTAAGTGTACCTTAATGATGAGATACCAATGAGGTATGATGTGAATTTATTTCAATTTATTTTAAATCTGATGGCAGCTATGTGCTTGGTACAGGAAATCATGGGAAATGTATGGGTTGGGTGGTTGAAACTGACTACAAGAATTAGTAGCAGCAGTGAAAGAAATTGGAACAAGTACTAGTATGTTGGTAAAGCACTTTAGGAGCAGGGCCATTGTGGGACACTGGTACCCAATAGTGTCCACTAGTTTTCATGAGCATGCTATGATCGGTATGATGGTTTTGAAGTAGGTATATGCCATGGTTGTTGACCTTCCGATGCAAGGAAGCCTTGCCAAGGGATGGATCGTCTGGGATAGGGGATTCCGGAGAACTTGGAAGGTGAGTGACTGCACGGAAGGGGGTGACAAGATTGCTTGAGGGAATGTGTAGTAGAGAAGGGAATGTTGGGGATGGATTTGATTTGGTCATTATAATTTCCAAATGGAATCAAATGCACATTGGGAGTGTGCCTTGGAACAATGAGTTGTTAACTGTCTGCTAAGAGGAAAAGCGGCGCAAGATTGTAGTGTTGGATATTGAATGCAACTTTGACTTTGGTAGTGGATTATGGACTTCCTGGGAAGGAGGTGAATCCTGGTACTAATTTGAGGGTGGAGGTGTGAGCCTTTGGATTCCCTTATTGTTGATGTAGGCATCGTATCCTTTATTTGTTGGTTAATTAAATGTGCATATCCGTATATTATTGTAAATATTGCATGAAGCTAGATTTATAAAGCTCCATAGACAATACGATTATTTGCTAGTCTAAGAAAATGTGCATGAGTATATGTGGTTGTTATTGTAAATATCATAATGAGTTATGTTATAAAGCTCTAGTAAGCGATATGCTTGTCATGTTTTCAGTAGTGTTCATTGTAAATACTGCAACGAGTTGTATTATAAAGTTCCATGGGAAGTATGTTCGGTTACAGTGGTCTTGCTGGTTATAGGCGTCATTGAACACCGAGGACGCTTGTCATGTTTTCAGTAGTGTTCATTGTAAATACTGCAACGAGTTGTATTATAAAGTTCCATGGGAAGTATGTTCGGTTACAGTGGTCTTGCTGGTTATAGGCGTCATTGAACACCGAGGACGGTGTTCCCCCAAGGGGGAGGGTTTTGTAATAGCCCTGGTCAAAATTCCATGTAAAAGTTAATAAAGGAAAAATAAGACCAAGGTCATGAGACACATAGTCCAAGTTGAATGGTGGGCAAAACATCCTAGTGGGTGTTCATTTAAGTTATTATGGCTAAAGGAATTTGGAAAATGCGATTGAAAAGGATTTGGAAAGGCAAAGTGGAATAATTGGCATTTTATTTATGAAAACAATGGAAATTAGAAGAAAAGAAAGGTGAAAGGTCATAGGTGCATGTGAGGAGGAAATTGAAGGAAAATAACGGAAAATGAAGAAAATAAAGGCCTCATTGATAAAAAGGATTATGAGGATCAGTTGGCAAGCTTTTGCTCAGGCTTGGTCAATGTAACCTTTTGTTAGCTCAGTTTTGGAGCTCTCTCATTATTCTCTCTCTCTCTCTCTCACACTCTTGGACACTTAGAGTTTTCTTGGAGCACTTTGGCATTAGATCAAGAAAGGCAAAGAAGGCAAGAGGAAGGAAGGAGTAAGAAAGCAAGAGCATGATCAAGCAACTATAACAGGTTCTTCACAGGTATCGATTTGCATGTGTGATTTCCTTGCTATATTTGGCATGCATGGTATTTCATGTGGTTCTTTATTGTCATGGCATGGGTTTTTCCAAGTGTTACAGTGTTTTCGGCTTAGCCTTTCCATTTCCAGATAGCCATGGTGTGATTGGGTTCTCATGTTTTGGTTGAGCTAGATTACTAGATGGATTCGAAGCTGAGTGAGGTGGATCTCCAAAAGAAAGAACACATGGCCTAGTAATCCCTGAACCAGATTGTGGATTACGATAAAGACACTGGCATAGTGACCCCTAAACCAGACTATGGGTTGCGGTAAAGCTAGGTATTGTGTGCCTCGATAGGCCTAGGAATCCTCGACGAGTTAATGGCAAGATATATGGTAAAGCCTAGAGGTGGTTGCACTTGATTAGGCCTAGGAATAATTGTTGGTGAATGGCGAGATATAAGGTAAATTCTAGAGGGTGGAGTCTCGGTTAGGGCCTAGTGATCTGTTGTAGATTGTAGTAAAGCCTAGAGACTAGGAGACATGGAAATTCCTCACGGTGTAGGTGGAGAAATACGATGGTATCCATGCTTGTTTTATGGCATAGTGATCTGTGATGGATTGCGGTAAAGCCTGGTTCTATTAATGAGGGTGGGGTGGTGTAGCCTTGGCAAGCCCCGTTTGAGTTTGGTTTTAAGTCCCACATTCATTCTTGGAATATGGAATGAGGGTGATTGGCTGAAAGAAAGAATTGGTTCAACCAATCTATGGTCGGGCGGTTCGTGGAAGTCCCAAACCTGGTTGGTCGTTTCATTCTGTTATGATACCAGCTCAAAAAAGATAGAAAAGATAGATCAACGACTTAGAATTCAGCCTCTTCGAGGGGGAAACCTCCTTTACATTACATAAATGAACAATTCTTGGATGATTCAAATGACAAAACCTCCTTTCTATATATAGGAGTCTAAGGAGTCACAATAAAACCCAGCCGACCTAACAATAATAATATGAAGCCACAATAGTAACATTAGTGGGCTTATATGGGGTACAATAGTAACAATATGGGCACTATGTGGGTACATCAATATAATAAGTGGGTTGTACTAATAACAATAAGGGTTACACTAGTAGTATAGGGGCCTAACACATTCATTAATATGAGGTTATTTCTCCTTGCTATTTCATGAGTATTATATTGGTTCATATGTGGATTAATTGTTGTTGTTTCCTTGGTATTTGTGTTGTTATTATGTTGGTTACAAACATGTATTATGACAGTGGCTATGTATGGCTCTCATCTTGCTTTTACTTGTAAATGAATGAACAATGTATCTATGGCCTAATAGATGATAATGCAACTAATGTGAAAAGGAAACAATGCCTCGTAGTGAATCTCAGATAGGTATGAGACCCATATGCTCAGTTTTGTTGTTAACACATGTAGCTTTCATGTTTCTGACATGTTTGACAGAATTCCTGTCATGGCTAGTAGGGGTCCAGTTTAGTCCTTGTCAATGTTTTTGGCAAATGTATCTTTGTTCCACTCTGAAATTTCATCTATGAACCTGTCATTGAGGGTAGTGACATGGGCTCTAGGCTTGAAAAATTGGCACAAATTCCGTGTCACAAGCACAACACTGGGGAAATAATTCCCTAGAAGCTCCCTTTCCCTTGTCGTGGGAGCTTCTGGAGCCTCCCAAACGCACCATTGTCTATATCAAGAGAACATCCAGGTGTTTAATGCACTAAAAATTCAGTCGGTCTCAAGGGTTGGTTACTTGAGTGGTTGGGATGGCTCCTATTAGTTTTGTTGCTAATGTGGAAGGTCTGTGTGGTGTGTTTCCTTCGATTTCACTTCCTTAAGGTGTGACTTAGGAGGTCGAATCCCATCATAGTAACTCATCATTGCATATTTACCCCAGTTGGCCGATTACTTGGGTAGATGTGGGATGAGGGTGTTACAAAATCAATCCTCTCGCTATTTTGGACTGAAAAAGACTGGGAATGCAACTCTTATGGGTCTCAAATTCTTACTCTCCTTGGTCTATCTCCTTCTCTCATGCAACATTTCTGTTTTACACCCCTCCCCTAATTCCTTCATTCCATCCCACTGGTCTCCTCCCCTCCTCTAATTCCTCTAGTCCATCCCACTAGTCTCCCCCCCATCGCTTCATAAAAAGTAATTTTTATGGAGCCTCCAAGGGTAATCCCAAATGAATAAGTTATGGAGGTTTTTTTTTTCGGAATATGCAGGGTCACATTTTTCACATTTTTACTAGGGACATTGGTCACACCAGAAACAATGTTGCAAAAATTTGGACATTAGAGAAAGGACTACTCATTCCTAATTTGCAACATTATCGCAAGATTATAATTGAGGGTGACTCAAAAATCATTATCAATATATCCGTTAAATCCAATCCAAGTAAAATCACCAAAACATTGCAGGTTAGAAGCCTGAGTCTCAAATACAAAAAAACTTATGGATGAAATATTTGCTCCCATCCTTTCCCAAATCCGTCGAGAAGGTAACAAATTGGTTGATTAGCTTGCATATTATGGTCTAAACCTCACAAACACCTCTCTTGATATGGGCTAGAAACAACACAATCCAGATACTCTTTTTTTGCAATGCCAAGCATAATCCATTACTGATCCTACCCCTCAAGGTGAATGTCATGAGGCAAGCCCCCCATCTCCACAATGATATGATGAACAAACACAATAGGGTGAATATTGACATGTCCACCACCTATCGCAAATATCTTGTATCAAATCATAGGCACTCGTCATACTTGTTGGAACCTTACAGTGTATTCGTGAGAGTGGAGTCCCATCTCTGTTGTTGTCACTAAGAGGCTGGGGGCCACACTCTATTCAAAGTGTTGATCTCTTGTCTCAAATCAAAACGACTCGATATATCAACCGGACCCTCATGGTGGAATAACAAGTGCAGAACCCCCCTCCCCCCCACCCCCCATTTGTTGACATCACGGGGGGGAGGGGGGGTGTGGTCCGCACTTTATTCAAGCCATTGATCTCTAACATCAAATCATCGCCATTCATCATATCTGCTAGAACCTTGTGGTGGATCATTTACATCAAATCCTTTTCGTTCCTAAAGTTAAGAGCTTCAAACAAGTCCAAAAAATGATTGTGGCCATGCACTTCGAAATGGATCACTCCTACTAGGCTGCTCTTCCCCCCTGCACTGCCACTCTCGCCGCATGTTGGGGCATTTTATCAATGAAAACCATTAAGTTTAGTAGGATCATGGTCATATTATAATATATATTTTTTGTGATGCTAACGATTACACTGTCTTTTAGATGCCTTAGTTAGAAACAATCTTTTCAATCTAAAAAAATTGCATCTCAACCTTTAGTTGGGTTTCTTGCTGGGTAGACCAGAGATTGACCATTTTGGATTTTTGTAAACTTTAAAATTATTAATATGAAGTGTCTTACTCAAGAAACAAAAAAAACTTGGAACCCCTTTTTTCTACCAGAGATTGTGCAAATTTTGAGAGGAATTTTATCCCCCAACAGCCAAAAGATTTCATATTAGAGATGGAGTTCCAAGCTATGAAAGAAAAGGAACATTTTTTCTCCTTTTTATACGAAAGAAAATGGGCAAAGAGTTGTTAAATATTATTCAATATCCCCCAGGGAATCCATGCTAAAGAGGAATAGAAAATAGGCATTTCATTTATTAATGATTTGCATGGTACTAGACGCCCATACTGACATAACCATCAATTTCTTCAAATTCTAATTCTTTTTTCATTTTTTTCTAATAACCATGACCAATGTTGGATAGATAATGACATTATTTAATAATGAAGCACATATATTTTAAACCATGTTTGATGTTCTTTATGGGAGCAGAGAGGATTTTTCAATTGTGGACAATCATTTTTCGGGATTCCCCAGTTGAAGATAAAGGATTTATGTATGTTAATTTGCATGCCCTTTGGCTTAGACAAACAACTCCAAGGGGGATTTTAGATGGTTAATATGAAAAATATCCTCGTTTGAGAAACTAAGGATGTCATCAACAAAAAGGAGATGTCAAGGAAATTTTTTTGAGATATTAAGAAACCTTTATAATTATCGGTGGAAATAACGTGTAGTGCCCACTCTAGTTTCCTGACCCTAATATGACATTATCTTGCATACTTTAGTCTATGAGTAACTCAGGCTGAGGATCCAGAAACGTGACTCCATTATCAGCGAATGTGATGGTTATGTATGTCCTCTATTAATATTATGATTACGATATAATTAATGGTTATGTGTACTCTCTATTGATATCATGATGGGGATAGTAGTAAAGGATAGACATGTTTCTATTGATGTTATAATGATGATAGCCTGGATCTATATGTATGGTTCCATTAAGGTTATGATGATGCTAGCCATGATGGAGGTATCCCCTATGTTAGCTACTTACATTAGTTCTGGTTCACAATGAACGGGGATGTGAATAACCAGGTGATGGTAATTAATGCTATTATGACAATGACTAACATTGAAAAATCGGGTTACTGATTATTATTGAGTATGGCAGGAAAACCACCAGAGGCACTCGCACATGACGAGTTGACGACACCTGGTTTGATGAAAATTTATATTATTTTTCTTTGAAATTCTAATCGATTTTGAAACCTGCTATATATGGCTATCTATATTCTGATGATATGTTAATGGTTGCAGGCACAGATGAGTTGCTTGGCCAAATGACTAACATATGGGTGATGGGGTTGTACAGGTGGATGGAACTACATCGGAGGGGTGGGACAGTGTCCCTGATCTCAGCCACTAGCACTCCCGCCGTGACTTGGGCTGGAAGGATTGAAACACCTTCGTCTTGAAGATCACGATGCCATGAGGGCGGGTCCCAAAGTTGGGTCGCTCATGAGGAGTTTACTGGGGGGCGCGCATCAAGGCGGATTCCTTGATCCCCGACACTATTAGTCTCATTATAGCATGCAACATAAGAGATGATAGTGGTCTATGACGTTGTACGATATTTTCCCCTCGTAGTTACTGGATGCTAGAAGGGCAAGTGGTGTGGCACCCTTGGAATTTCAGGGGAAATTCTTGAAGGGCACGACCAACTTGGCACCCTTGGCAT
>APFE031723877.1:0-25175 GCA_000404065.3 Pinus taeda
TATGCACTAAATGTATCTTCTTCCTGTCATTCTCATGAGTGGCTCATTGATTCTAGAGCTTCTTATCACATGGCCAAAAACAAAGCCATGTTTTCTTCTTTAAATGATGTAACACCAAAAATATATATGTTGGTGATGATAGATCTCTTAGTGTTGTAGGGACTGGAACTGTTCATATAGACAATGGTCAATTTAATGATGTATTATGTGTTCCAACCTTATCCTGAAACCTTCTATCTGTATATCAGATAACTCATTCAGGTCAAGGTAAAATTGTTGAATTTTCACCTCATGATGTTGTAATTAAAGACCTAAGAGATCGTAGACAGATTTTAGCTACTGGCATTGCTGATGATTCTACAAGGTTGTATAAGTTTCACAACTTTGGGTCATCAAATCTTCCCTCAGTATTTTGTTGCTCATAATGATGATGTGAGAAAACTTTGGCATGAGCGACTTGGTCACTTAAACTATTGTCCCTTCAACATCTATGTAAAGAAAATATGGTGACAGGTCTTCCTATGGTATCTTGCAGAGATGGTGTTTGTTCCGGATGTGTACTCGGAAAACATCATCGGGACAGTTTTGAAAAACATGCCTCTTGGCAAGCCTCAGCCCCTTTACAGCTTGTGCACAGTGATTTATGTGGTCCACTTCCTGTTGCTTCATTCTCTGGCTGCAAGTATTTCTTAACTTTCATTGATGATTTCTCCAGACGCACTTGGGTATACTTCTTAAAACTCAAGAGCGAAGTATTTACACATTTTTGGCCTTCAAAGCCTTTGTTGAAAAACAATCTGGACATCAAATTCTTAAGCTAAGAACTGATAATGGTGGAGAATATGTTAAAAACACATTCATCAACTTTTGCACCGAAAATGGAATTCAAATGCAACATACTGTTTCATACACTCCACAACAAAATGGTGTAGCTGAAAGGAAAAATCGCACCTTAAAGGAAATGGCTAATTGTATGCTGCAATCTAAAGGACTCAGTCTTAGTTTTTGGGCCGAAGCAATTAATTGTGCAAACTATATAATAAATCGCACTCCTACTAAGGTTCTAAAGAATATCACTCCAGAAGAAGCTGGAGTTCCATTAAACCAGATGTAAGTCACTTTCGTATTTTTGGAAGTGAAGCATGGGCCCATATTCCAGATGAAAAGCATAAAGCTTTAGAACCTAAGAGTGAGAAATGTACTTTTGTTGGATATTCTGAAGATGTAAAAGGTTATAGACTTATTTCATTTAAGTCCAAAAATGTTATCATTAGAAGAGATGTAAAATTTGATGAAAATAAATCGGCCTGCGAGCCTAGTCCGGCGGATGTGCCACCTCTTCCTATCTCTTCTACTTTTGAAAACATTTCTTCTTCAGATGATGAAAGTGAGGATGAAAATCCTCCCCCACCTTCTCAGGATCCTCAACTTCCAAGATGGGTCCGTGCTACTCGGGATGCAGCAGGTGATCTTGCCGGTGATCCTACAGATCAGCGACGTACACGTTCTCAGTTTGAAAAAGCCTCTTCTTTACTGGCTCAAGCTCCAGTAAATCATGATCCTGACACTTTTGCAGAAGCTTCAGGCCATCCACATTGGGAAGCAGATATGAATGAAGAATATCATTCATTGTTGGCAAATGATACATGGGATCTTGTTCCTCTACCAAAGGGACGCAAACTTGTTAGGTGTAAATGGGTTTACAGAACCAAGTATGGACCAGATGGGAAAGTTGATAAACATAAAGCTCGTCTTGTTGCTAAGGGCTTTTCACAGGTTGAAGGCATTGACTACACTGAAACCTTCTCCCCTGTTGCCAAATTGAACTCTATCCGCCTTGTTCTTTCCCTTGCTGCCTCTTTAAAATGGGAAGTCCATCAGATGGATGTTAAATCTGCCTTCTTGCATGGGGACTTGCATGAAGAAATCTATATGGACCAACCCATTGGCTTCATCCAAACAGACTCCAGCCTTGTATGTCGACTTAAGAAATCTCTTTATGGTCTCAAGCAAGCTCCTCGGGCTTGGTATGCCAAAATGGATAGCTTTCTTTTAGAATCTGGCTTTTCTAGGTGTTATTCTGACAATACTGTCTACACTAAGAAAGTGGGAAACTCTCTTATCATACTTGTTCTTTATGTTGATGATCTTATTCTTACTGGTAGTGATCCCAACCTTATAAACCATGTGAAGTCCAGCCTTAAAACGAAATTTGAAATTTGAAATGACAGACTTAGGACACTTACACCATTTTCTCGGTCTTCAAGTCTTGCAATCCAAGGAGGGTATTTCCCTTTCCCAGTCCAAGTATGCTTGTGATATTCTTCGTCATTTTCACATGGAAGATTGTAAGCCAGCTCCTTCTCCCTTTCAGTCTGGAGTCAGACTTTCAGTCTCTTGTACTTCTCCTGAAGTTGATGCTACCTTATACCGTCAACTTGTAGGAAAACTCTTGTATTTAACCCATACTCGTCCTGACCTTTCCTTTGCTGTTGGCCTTGTTGCTCGTTTTTTGCAAAACCCCCGTGAAAGTCACTGGAAAGCAGCTAAAAGAATACTTCGTTATGTTCGAGGTACAATACAGTTTGGGATTCATTACAGTGCCAAAGCAGCTCCTCTATTAGTTGGTTTCACTGATTCTGATTGGGCTGGTAACCCTGATGATCGGAAGTCTACTGCCGGTTATGTCTTCACTCTTGGTTCAGGACCTATTACATGGGCTTGTAAGAAACAAGCTGCCATTTCTCTTTCGTCAGCAGAAGCAGAGTATCGTGGTGCCATGGAAGCTAGTAAGGAAGCCTTGTGGCTTCGTCAGATCCTATCAGAATTTGGCTTTGAGCAGCAGCATCCGACTACACTTTGGTGTGATAATCAAAGTGCCATTCACCTTTGCAAAGATCCAGTTCAGCATCAGCGCAAAAAACACATTGAACTACACATGCACTTCATCAGAAAGCTCATTCATGACCATGTTCTTGAAGTGCAATATTGGTCAACAGATGATCAGGTTGCAGACATCTTCACAAAGCTCTCACAGAGGCGAAGTTCACTAAACTTCGATATATGCTTGGAGTTCAGGAAGTTGTCACTAAGGGGGGATAGGCTCTAGTGCCTCCTTCCTTCTCCTATTGTGTCATATTTGTAAATCCTTCAATCCTATCCCAAGTTGTTCTTAAGGGGGGATGTTAGGATATTCCGACACATAGGAAATAGTTAAGTTCAACTTGGTCTAGTTTAGAGTTAGGTATAGAGTTAGGTAAGTGTGTTTCTTTACCGTTGTACATTTTGTAACTTACAATCCGACGGTCACGATATGTAGTGATCCGACGGTTCATTCTCTCCTCGGTATTACCGACACTTGATCCGTGGCTTGACACCCGATTGGTCCATGAATTCTATTTAAAGCGCATGGAGGGTCATTTGAAGGTTAACCGTGCATGAGAGAAGCTTATGTAAATTTTCATTCTTTTATTAATAAATTGCCTGTAGTAGCCACGTTGGCGCAGGCCATGGACTGTTTCCCTCTCTAAGGGTTTTAACCACGTCAAAATATTGGTGTATTGATCTGTGATCTGTTTGTGAGCAGTTTCCTTTTGGTGTTCTGTCTGAGGAACTTACCCTGTAAATTCCTACAAATCCTAGCTACTAAGGAAACAAAGTTAAGAATCTTTCTACAAAGAGCACATAGGACACGCTAAATGCATTTTCCTAAATCAAACCAAGCAGTCAAAATGAAAATACACATGCATGTATTTTTTTTCAGCCTTCTTAATGTATGAATAATGATAAGAAAGCTATGTGCAAATCTGAATTACTTTCAAAGCGACAATACTCAACAAGTTCCTTTTTCAAAATTAAGTGAAGGTAAGAGAGACACTTTGCGATTTCGAAATGAAAATTGTTTTTCGACACTTTAAAATCTATTAGTTCAAATCATATGCAATAGTAACTGTATAATCGACTATCAAGAACAATGGGATTGTCTTCTAAAACTGAGAAAGATAGCTACGACACTTTCAGATAAGAAACAACAGTTCGACTATGCTACTTTTTTGCAAAAGAGAACTGAAAATGGTGCACAATACATAAAAACACTTACAGCTCTTTTCACTATGGAGGCAGAATAATGTAAGAGAAGGGGGTTTTCACAGAGATAAAATAACTACAGACAACAAAACTCCTAAATAAGACTGAAAACAGTGAGGAAAAAACCAAAGTCTGAAGGTAAAGTTAACCTTCCCTGACCATCGCACTTGTCACGCTGTGAATTTAGTATGCAACGCACCTACTGCACTCAGGAAGTGTGATGCATATAGGCTGCCTTGAAGGTAGGGTGCGATGGTACCAGTGTGAGACTTTGAACGAGTTTTTACTCACAATTTGCAATTCAGTTTAGGGATTTAGGCCGAGTAAGTGATGTTCAGTATATGTAAAACACAGGGGTAGATCTAAGGAGGTTACTAGAGCCACCATTTAGGGCAATTAGACTGTTTGCAGATTGATTGTTTAATTCATAAACAAAACCCGGAGATAGACTGAAGCCAGCATTGATCTACTTTGCATTTGTATGACAAATGTAGTTCGACGTAGCTGGGTTGGCTTCAGGCTCCGTATGTGTTTATAAAAGAAACAAAGAAGGCTAACAAACAATCTAGTCGCTCCCCAGTGGAGTCACATTTTGTTACTGGGAATAGTGTCCACTGCGGATGCTACTTAATCCCACTAGACTGGTAGCTATCTTAGAACAAACAGTAAAGTCTACTTTTGTTTTCTTTATGAAAAAGCAAGAGGGGAACCAAGGAGACCAACCTTAGTCTTGCGCTTGATTTCCTCTCCTTCCTGATAGAGCTTTGCTGCTTCTTCTTCGTCTGCCCAGCTTCAAAGAGCACCCGTGGAATCACAATAACATACTACTATCGCAGAACAAAGATCTATATTCATAAATAACACAAGCCCAGATGTGTGTTAACCATACAAATGCATATATAAGTAAACATACAACAATATGGAGGAAAACTTGAATAGCTTTATTAAGATGAAAAGTAACAAGAGGATTACAACCATATGTTCTGACCCAACATCATCCTCCATCTAGAAAGCCCTTATTCACCCCAAGTAAAGCTTAGATCACCCAACACTATGAATATACACCAGAAAACCAACAAAACTTCTCTATAAGATACAAAATTCCCGCCTCTTGGATCTCTGTGATGAGGGATCCATATATAGATGATTGAAGGGAGGTGAGTCATCTTCTGGGGTTTTGATTAGTGTTCTCTCTCTGATAGTTCTTGCTTCCACTTGGAGAATGGTGATCTCTTACTCATCCCTGGTCAAAAATAGAGAGGCAAGTGTCAAAGGGGAAGCTTCTGGAAGATTCCATGATCTTCCACCTCGCATTTTGTCCTTGCCATTTGTCCATTCCCGAACTTGGCACCCTACAGAGGAGAAATTCAGTATGCATCACACCTTGTACACTGGGAAGTTGATATGCATCGCGCCCTCTGCATTGGGCTTTCAGTATGGTCTAGTTTTGACCATTTATGAGCAGTTTTCAATGGAGAACTTCTGGGAGATGATGTAATCAACTGACCTTGTTCTTTTAGGCGGTGAAGCAACACTTTTAGGGACTTAGGAGCCCTCATTTTATGGACATTTATGATTGTGGTTGAAGTGCCCAAAAATGTCTATAACAGTATTACATATAGACGGGGTTATCAATCAATGCCATAATGAATGAAATTCATTCATAATTAATGTTGAACAGAAGGGCCATTGGGATAATCACTGAGAATATTAATGATAATATGAGAGTATTAAACCTATATAATAAACTTAATATTAATATAACCTTAAATGAGTATTTTTAAACCTAAATATAATATTATAAAGTTCCACAACACTTTTTTTAAAGTAAATGTATAGTGCCTCAATAAAAACCCCACGATGTGGATCTCGAACCGCTTAACTCTTTCTCCGTGTGTGGTGCATTTCGCCCCATGGATTCTATTTTCTATGATGTGTTGAGGCAGACATTTAGTTTATTGACATGGTGGTTCTTAGAAAACTGTTGTCTGAGTTTGACAAGTTCATATCTTCAGCCAAGACAACCACTATCCAATCTATGGTGGTATTTTCTCCTCTGTTGTTTAATTTAATGTGTCTATGGTGGTATTTTCTCCTCTGTTGCTTAGTTCAATGTGTGAGGCATCATTCTAGGACATTTTCTCGTGTAAGCTAAGATTATTTGTATGCAAAATTTGTATGAAATAAATTTGTATGGCTAGATATGGATCTATTCCACATTTAAATGTATTAATAACTTTTAATGGTATTGATTTCATTAAATATAAAAATCTACAATAAGTTTTATCCTTCTCAAATGTTTCTGAGTATTCATTGTTTGATAAATAAAGATTAATTTTTTCACATAATTATCTAAACACATCTATCATTTTATACCTAACTCTAAAACACTTTTCTGTAAAGATCATATTTATTATTTCTTTGGACCTTTTTCTCAATTTTGCGACACATACATATTGTTTATTCTGCATAAGGAGAAAATGAAATTATGTTCCAATGAAATTAATGTAATGATGATCTACAAAGATCTGACAATAATCTAACACCCGATAATTTATCGGGTAAGTTCGAATAAAATGGAATAAAGTTGAACACTTCATGCAAAAATACTTTGCACCACTCAAAGGACTAGATCATATTCATCCAAGCCTAGTTTGAAGAGGTTTTACGTTACACCAAAACCTGCAGGTGTTGGTAAACGTTCCAAACCAATAACTAGGATCCTCAGGGTGGAAATTACGGTTTTCATAGAGGTGCGGTGATTCTTCCAACACCCCCCCAAACGCAACTCGAGGGAATCGAACCTGGGTCCAAGCTCTCATACCATGAAGAGATTTTCCGTTACACCAAAACACGAAGGTTTTGGTGTAACGGAAAACCTCTTCATGGTATCAGAGCTTGGACCTAGGTTCGATTCCCCCGAGTTGCGTTTGAGGGGTGCGTTGGAATCACCACACCTCTATGGAATCGGTAATTTCCACCCTGGGGATCCTAGTTACTGGTTTGGAATGTTTACCAACACCTGCGGGTTTTGGTGTAATGACAAACCTCCACACAGTTCAAATATGCATAGTTTTAAAAACCAAAAACATACCTATGTGACTTCTGGATCATATGCACTGGTTTAAATATCATAACCAATATATCTATTGTGGGGTTCGTTATGCACAACTATTAACACCAATACAAACTCATGCAACTCAATTCTTGATATGCGCTTGTTTAAATAACAAATCCATCTGTTTTTTCTTCATATAACAAATCCATCTAAATCCCACACTTTTGTAATATTAATAGAATCTATTTGTAGGAACTTGTGAAGTGCATGAATTTTTTGGCTTCACAACATACCCATGTGCATTGGATAGAGTTGTAATTCGGGATTATTTTTCAATGCTCTCAGCCTAGATTTAATGTGCCCTTACATGCGTTATTATTAGTCCCTGCCTTCTGCAATGCAGGCAATGTAGCATTGGATTGATGTTGACCAAATATTATACTATTTCGACTCAACAATGTATTGGATGTTTTAACCAACATTTGAGCAGAAATATTACATTAAACAAATTTTTATCCAAAGTTTTAGTTATTTGAGCAGAAATAACAAAACTTTATTATTTTATTAAATATAGGATAATTTGTTTCACTTTAAATTCGATGTTGGTTTAATGCTAAGTTGCAGTTAACATTACTTGGAAAATATTTAATGCTTTGCGCTCTCCATTTCAAAGTTATCCAAATATGTATAAAAATCAATCGCTCCAAACCCAGAGCATTATACTTCGTGGAATGTTGCATTCCTTCTATGTTTTCATTTAATTACAGTGATGTTCATCGCTAGATTATGATGATGTTCACTGCCATCATGTGAAGTGTCTAGAGCCTCTTATAACTGGCGGGAATGTTGATTTCTAGCAGTGACCAGAGCTAAGCTTTGAATAGCTACAATTGAGCGCTGAATAACTAGAATGTTGACTTGAAGGGCCCTAACTCACGTCCATGAATATTAGAGGACAAGATTGCTCGCATGCCAGTTGATCCCCTCATCCATCACAAGACTCCGAGGCTACAATTTCACAACATTGTCTTCATGGAAAACAACAAATCTTGCGTGACCATGAAAATATGTACCCTCCAAGAATTCTTCCATAGAAATTGCCACAAAATTCTAGTTGTTAGACAAATTCAAATAAAGGCCACCATCCATAAAAGCTTGAAAATCCACTAGACCTCATAGAAAATTCACAAGAGTCTATGAGTTTCGAATTGGCCATGAAAATTTTAAGGGCCATAGAAGTTGATGAGAATTGAAGTAGTTCCCTAAGGTTTGAGTGAAAAATTACGTTGCCACCAAGTTCTTAACTACCTTTAAGGAGAAAAATACAGACAATTGTGTGAGGAAAAATAAAGCAAATGTAGCTCATGGAATAGTGACGGGCTATAGTGAGCACACCATTGTGTCCATTGATTTAGGTAGTAGAGGTAGTGGGAAGAAAAACCGATACCAATACATCAGATTCCCCACTCCATGGAGGGAGTAGGGTTTACACAGTAGACAATTCGTAAATCCCATTTTAGTTCCCTATTAATTTTGATGTTGCCAAAAGTTCAGGGTCTAAACCCTGCTCTTCGAATTCTACCAAGTGCATCCAATTTCATAAAAGAGGGAAAAAATTAACTGGTACGCTTGTGCTTTATTATTCAATACTAATTATACATTTTCTCTATAAATTTCTAAATGTTTCTATGCATTTTATCCCTCAAGTTCTGAATATTTATGATTTTCTTTTACATTGGGGTAGACAGACCCTAAATATTCTCTGAATTTTCATAACAGTCTCAGCGAAATAACTAAAATTCTAATGGCGTTTCCGCTAAATTAAGAGGATTTATCATTATTTAGAGACTTACCAACATAATCAACTATACGTTATCACTTTCTTCAATCCACACTTGCAGTGGCCCCTCCATCTGAAATGGTAGAAGCACTGCCTCAGCCACCAAACTATGCATCTCATCTCATTTTCCTCTGAATAATGAAATGTGCATACCATTCCTCTGAATAATGAAATAGGAATACCACTCTAGCAAGGTGAAATAACTCAATCTAGCCTTTCGGGGCATGAGAGTCAGTGTCTTGCCATCCCGTTTCTTTTCGTGTTGGCCACACCCTCACACAATAATTCATTTAACTTCTGGACGAGATGTTGCTTCTAATCTATCAATGTCTAGTTTTGGTTCATGGGCTACTAAGTCTTAACTCGATCTGTTGTCCCTGTTATAGGTGGTGCTAGCTCTATTATCACATCTATTTTCTCTATCATCAGGCAAGGTAGATTGATGACCATTGCACAGACAAGGTAGATCGGTGACAATCTCATAGGCGAAGGGCTAGGTACGAGGATATGTCATTCCACTACAAAAGCAAGGGTATGCCATGAACAAACTAAAGTTGTTGTAGTTCCATATGAAACTTAGGACACTGCTAAAAAACCATTGGCTAATTATGCTGCAAAAACAACTATAGAAGGGCTAAGTTTGCTCTAAAAATGCAATTGTAAAAGGTACACCTGGGCTTCATGCAAGCCTTGGGCATGCCTACCCAACAAGTTTTTGTTATTTGGGATTCCATTTGCCTTTTTTTTTTCATTTATTCGATTTACGATAGGTATGTTGTCTTATACCCATGTTTGAAGTTGATTGATGGCACATGTTTATGTAATGTTATTTTAATATTATTTAATTTAAATTCAGAAAATTTATCTAAATTTTAAAAACTATACCCAAACCAAGTCTTTACTCGACCATGTTGGTTCTTGCATCTCTCTAAATCTTTTCAGGAATTTCATTGTTAGCCCAAGCATCTTGGCTTTTCATCCTCCTCTAGATTCAAGAAGCAACGGTGGTTACTGTGGCTTTAGTGGTAGATCCATATACAGTAGTTGATCCACTTGCATTTTCTAAGAAACTTGCCCAACATACCTTCCATTTAGATAGCCATTAGTTTCTATGGTTTTCCAGCATGACGGATTCATGGTGGCCTTGATTTCATTCTTTCATAAATTGAGAAAGGAGTTTGTCGAGTTCACCCTATCTATTTGGTTTAAGCATGTTCTTCAACACAACCAATGAATATATGCTTGTTGGCATGTCTTTTAGCAAAGAGCCTTAAACCCAATTAGTGGAATAGAACTAAAATCCCCATTCCCTTTGCAAAGTACAACAAAAATCTTTTGCTCCTAAGAATGCTATTCACCTCTTATTTCTTTTAGCAAAGAACCTTAAACTGAGTTAGTTTCTCATTTTCAATCTAATCTATCAAAAGATATCGAAAAAGACCATTTGATTTTCATTAAATCAGTATTTTCATTGTCTTTGATTTATCTTAGATTTAAATTTACAATAACTCAAATTTATGAATTTATACAAACTACGTTACACTTGCTAAATTTCTGAATTCACACAAATTACTTACAAAATGTTGGTGGAATTTCTGAATTTACACCAATTACTTATTAAAAAAAATTACCAGGTAATTTTTAAAATTTAATATAAAATGAATTAAATAAAAAATATATATAAATAAAAAATATATATATGGTCTTAAAAAGTTAAAATTAAAAGAACATATATTTTTCTTCCAATATAGTTCATTTTTTATTCTTCATTACTACTAGCTTGATTTGGTAATATCTTACTTAACTAGTTTTATAACTCACTCTAGCTTAGTACACAAAGAGTAACGCAAAGGCTCAAGACTAATAAAAGTAATGCAAATCAATCTCGGTAATTTCACTACATACCTTTATGCACTAATAAGTCAACTTAATACGAGAACTGTGTTGGAATCATAAAGCAAGCTTACACCATGCTGCTGGTCATCTAGCAAGGACCATGAATTATTTAAGTTTCATGAGGATAACGTGAATCGATTATTAGTCGCTATATACAAGTAATTCTTTGTTGCGCTATGGAATAAGCATGTAATACGTGTTGATATTCAGAGGATATTAAACCTACCTGCTGTTCCATTTCCTTTATAACTCTGTCTCTATTCATTAGTCAGGTAATGTATGAAATAATGCACTCATTAGTCAGGTATTTGGCGCCTTCAATGTATGAAATAATGCACTGATTAGAACGGTTGCAGGTTTTTTAATGTAATTATTGCTAGTGTTTTTCTGAAATTCACTGGTCTGGCACTGAGCATTCGCTTACGACATTCTCCTTGGGTGATGCCCAGTTTCTCCTTTGACTTGGCCGGCAGGGTTTCTCTTTTGACATGGCCCTCATGGACTACCGCTGTTTCAGCACTTGTTTAATTCAAACAACCTTAGGATTTTCAAACTAGGCATTCGATAACTTGCACCCATGCTTCCTGTCAAAGTTGTTGAAGAACGGTTTATATGCATAGTATATTGATATGGATAATTTTGAATGTAATGCGTACTGAATACTTAACTGAAGGAAGGCGATTAAGCTTTTAATTCTGCGAGTATCGATCCTTGTGACCTCTGATAAAAAGTGCATTTTCGCAAAGAGAAGTAAAATTGGGATTTGTGTGCAAGGAAAAGTAAAAATGGAGAATAGGTAGCTCATAAACTAACTTTGGGTCATATGAAAGAGAGCATGCCACAACCAGGGGAAATATTAACCGGAGCTGTTTCATAAGTAACACAAGTTTGGCTAAATTGAAACGCTCCATTTCACAAATGTATGCAACTGAAAAATGAAAAACTGATTGGTTAACTTTTGATATTGTCCTTCGGATGTTGAGAATACATTTGTGCTATTCATTTAATGAAAATAAGAATTCTCTAATCCTAATTTTAATAATATAAATCACTTAATGTAAATATAAAAATAAAAATAAAATTAATTAATTAAATAAAATTGATAAAAAAACTCGCACTAAAAATTTAGACTAAAATAAAAGAAATATAATTAAAAAACTAATAAAGAAAAAATAAAAATAAAAATTACAGAAGGTAAAAAATTATTAAAAAAAAATAAATATTTTTCTTTTATCCTAGAGGAACCCAATAGTGACAATAGGCCTTGTCATTTTCTAGGTAAGGATTTGAACTTCGATATTCTGTTCATTTGTGGAACAATATCAGCGTCAACAAATCAAATGATACTTTGTATTGATATGCTTGGTTAGATCATGGAACTTTGAATTCTTGGCCAATTTTATTGTGTATTGATAGGCTTGGTTGGAACTTTGAATTCTTTGGACAATTTTATTGCAGAATTATTGTGAATGTAAAATGCACTTGTTTCTTCAACAAATCAATTTTCTTGAGCCACACAATTTCCTTTGTTATTTTTATAGCTGCAACATTTTTTAACTTTATTATGTGACCTCTCAAGACAACTGGTAATCCTCATAACATAAACTGAAATGAATACTCCATTTTAATTATATCAATCAAAATCAGAATCTATATAATTCTCAAAAACAAAAATGTTTACTATTAACTATAATCAATAACTTTTAAAACATATAAATAGGAAAAAATGTATACTATCAACTATAATCAATAACTATAATCAATAACTTTTGATAGATTTATTTTCTCCAATTCTGAAAATTTCTCTCTTTTTAACAACAAACTAAGGCAGTTATATGATTGAGAGAAAGCAACCAAATGGATATTAGTACTCCATCCTCAACTGGCACTTATATGTTTTTATGATTGAAAGAATGCAACCAACTGGATAATACATCCTCAACCTCATTAATATGATGTTTGAACTCAATTAATATGATGTTTCAACTCAATTATTTGTCACAATTTTTTTTTTATTTATTAGAGCCCCCCTCGTGTCTAGTTTGCCATCCTGAATATAATACGGAAAAACAGGGTAAAAAACTCTTCCTAATAATCGATTATAACTTGGAGTTCTGGGCACTTTTATATTCGCATCATGCATCAGGGAACCCCAAACACCGGACTGCGATTTTAGTTAACAGACGTGCAATGCTGGTCTTGATATTATGCACCATTCCAAAAGCAAAATTGAGATATATAAACTGATTATGTTTAATTAAACAAATATCTCGACTTCGAAACATGCCGAACAAATTCGGCAACCTTATTTAACTCAGATAAATAAAATAATAACGGGGGAGATTGTGACTTTAGCCTGCGAATTTTAATAATTTAAATTTTATTTTATAAATTTAAATTAATTAAAATTTATTTAATTTTCACTGAAACTCACATGGCATATATATTATACAACTCAATTTATTATTTACAAAATTCAAACTTATTATTGAATAATATATATATATATATATATATAATTTACAAAAACTGAGAATATAAATTAACCATTTAAACTTACTATTACACATTCAAATATATATAAAATTAAAATTATATATATTATACAATTCAAACTTATTATTTTCAAATTTCAAACTAACTAATTAAAATTATACATATGATACAACTTGGCCGCCATATAATATGTTTTCTGTATTTTATTGATGGCATATATTCGATCCCTATGTCAAATGGGAAGATCTGGTGACTTGGCCTCCTAGGTCCGTAGGCAGTCATTCCTTTTTCTTCCTGGGTCCCTATGTTTCTGGACAATGTCGTACTCTTGATCCATATCTCTACATTGACCGAATTGGTTTCCTTTTCCTTTACTTTCCACTTTTTATTTAAACTTGGATGTGCTTTGCCCGTCAGCCTATCTACTGAGGATCTTCATCTCTATCTCTTAGGAGTTTGTGTCATCCTCTATCATGGACTTCCACACTGACACTTCTGCTGCGACGGCAATGGTTTGGGCCACCATGGACGCGGAGAAGGTCTTTGCCAGCTCTGCTCCAAAATCTGATTGGAAAGCCACGTTGGAAGCTGAGATTATTCCCCTTTCCCATTCCGAACAGTCTCCAAGTGGTGGTGGTTCGGAATATCATTTGTGTCACAAGCATTCTCGTCTTGTTAAAACTTCACCTCCTCTCGAAGCCATTAATTTGGACGGTCCCTTATTATTTGATAGAATCACAAGCTTACAAAAGAGGATGTTTGTTGGTCGATGGCATTTTCGGTCTATGGAGGATTCTCAAATCTAAACCTGGATAGCTGCCAAATGGGCTCCCCTCCTTGGATACTCCCCGACCATTGTTTGTGTTATGAACAAATAGTACAACTTCCACTTTCTGCGGGTTCGGGACTTGGAGATTATATTTTCTAAACCTTGGGTTCGAGACAAGAGTTTTTTAGCTTTACACAGATGGTTCATTGGATTTAATCCTCTTCAATGCACTCCCAAAAATAATTATATATGGTTGAAACTGTCAGGATTACCAATTGAATTATTGACTAAAGAATCAATGGAGAAAATTGGTAATGCTATTGGTCGTTTTATATATGTCGATCCTAGGTGCATAGGGGCCAAGGACAGGCAGGTGGCTTGAATCCTTATCGAAAAAGAATACAGAGGTGGCCTTCTAGAGTCAATTAACTTATCATCGGAAATGTCCAAAATTCAACAACAACTTGATTATTGGGGTGTATTGTTTAGATGTTATGCTTGTCACAAAATGGGCCATATTTTTCCCCAACGTCCCCGACGCCCCGGTGGTAGACATAAGAGGAAGATCCAATTAGAAAATATTCATGTTTTTATCAATGAGAGAGTAAATATTAAAAAGGAATGCTCTAACAACATGGAGGCTTATTGGCTTCCAATTTTTTCTATTGATCATCTTTCCACACCTCGGGGCTTCTCTTCGAAGTGGTCTTCTAGTCTCCCTCGAACTCATTCATTGTCTGTGGACCCTATGCGTCAGAACATTTCCAATTCTGAGAACAACCCTTGATCATCCTCCGCTTCTAAAACCCCGATTCTGTCATATAATGATTCACCTGTTCGTTAGCCGATTTTCTCAGTTATCCCCTCACCTTAAGAGCCAGACCTGGATTCTGCTATTCCCCCTCCTCCATCTGTTCCCAAGCATTCCTAGGTATGTCCACCATCCCCACATATACATTATATTTCCTCATCTCCTCAATCCCCCATCGCTCATAGCCCCCCTCCCCATCGGATTCCATCTTCGCCCCCTCATTCCCACAGAATAGATCCCAAAGGCAAAGCCCCCTATATTTCGATCACCCCTACCAATTCCCATGGATCCACGCCCAATAATTCTTTCGACTGTGATTTAGACCTGCTTCTTAAATGTGCATCTTTAAAACTTCAGCCTCTTACTATCCATAGACCTATTTGATCCCCTTCCCCTATTATTAGCCCAAATTCCACTGGAAATATCATTGTTCGGTGCAAAGGAAATCGGGGAAGTAGACACTTGAGGGCTAGGAGAGTTAGACAGGACGTGTCAATTTGGGACCTATCCTTAGTTGACGTTCCTATCTCGGAAATTGCTACTGATGGTATCTCTGATATGAGGCCTCTTAGAGCAAGCCGACCTATAGAGGCTAAAAAATGATTGACATTCTATTGATGAACATCCAGGGTCTTAGAGTAGGCACTAAGTTTTTGGCCCTCAAAATCCTCTTTCTCTCCTCCAAATAACAAATGCTCTTAATTCAAGAAACCATGCATGACAGTCTCAAATCTATTTCATATTTTAGATGGATGCTTCCATCATGGCATATGGTTGAAACAAATGTGGTTGGTTTGTCTGGGAGTTTGGCTATTTTATGGCATACCAAATGGATCACAGCGGTTGCATTTCAATGTTTTGATGGTATCCTTATTCTTGCCTATTTCCATGGTTCTTCGGAGCCCGTTCATATATTATAAATACATGCTCCATACAAAGATCGTTATCCATTTTGGGAATATTTTCTCTCTTCAGAACTTCTTGAAATTGATTCCCTTTTAGTTGGTGGAGATTTAAATTTTACTATATGGAATGATGAAATATGGGGCAATGGCAAGAAAAATGACTCGGTTGGGGGTTTGATTCGTGGTGCCATCATACAAAATAATTTTGTGGATGTTCTGCCATCTTGTCTTGGTCCCACGTGGGATAATGGCCAATCAAATAAATCTTTTCTGTCTAAAAGACTTGACAGATTCCTCTTACATGAGAGATTGATTGAAAGATTTGGTCCTCCATTGGTGAAAATCATTCCATCATTCATCTCCGATCATTGTCCTATTTCTATCCATTGGATTTATATTGGTCAAAGATGTGGTTATCCTTTCAAATTCAACCGCACATGGCTTGCTGACGAACAGTTTAACAAATTCATAAATGAAGCCTGACAGCTCCCATTTATTTCGGAACATGATCCCCCATGACATTTTTTAGATCGTCTGTCTTATCTACGGAAAGGGGTCAAAAGATGGCAAAAGGAAAAATCGGCCTCCAATAGAATGGCTCTGAAGGAAATATGTAGAAAATTGGAGAATTTATCTATTCACTTTAAAAACCACTATATATCTCCTACTATCTGTCAACAAATATGGGCATTAGAGAAAAGAAAGGAAGAACTATTAGCAATGGAAGAAGGTTCCTGGCGTCTTAAGAGTCGAGCTTTATGGCTCAAAGAGGGGGAAAAAAATACATTTTTTTTCCGTAGATTCACAAATAAACGACAGGAAGTAAATACTATTTGGGAGATTAAGGATGAAGCAGGCATATCATATACTTCTCAAGAGGCGATTGCTGAAGAAGCTGTGAAATATTTCAAACAGCCCTACAACAAGAATATAGGTTGTGACATTGATGATATATTATGGGGTATCGATCCATACCATACCATGTTCGATGAAAATCAAAACAACATCCTATTTTCTGAGATTTTTGAAGAGGATTTACTAGCTACAATGAAATCCTTTCAAAAAGACAAATGTCCAGGTCCGGACGGGAGGACTATTGATTTCTTCATCCATTTTTTTTATTTATTTAAATCAAATCTCCTAAATATGGTTGAGGAATCTAGGAATCATGGTGATATCAGCCAATATATTTCCTCCACATATTTGCATTGATTCCAAAGAAGAGGGTCTCCACTTCTCTTATGGACTATAGGCTAAACTCATTGTGCAACGTTCTGTATAAGATTATTTCAAAAATTATTGCTGTCGAGATGAGGAATATCTTATCTATACACTTGTCCCTTGAGCAATATGGATTTCTAAAGGAAATGAATATTTTGGAAGCGGTGGCTCTCACTCAAGAATGCCTACATTCCATGCATTACAGGAAGATAGAAGAAACTTTATTAAAAATCGATCTTAAAAAAGCATATGATTGTGTGGACTGGGGTTTTATTCGCTACCTCCTTGCTAGGATTGGTCTTGATGGCAGATGCTCCAAATGGATTATGGCTTGTGTGGTTGATGTTAATTACGTTGTTCTTATAAATGGAATCCGAACTCCTTTTTTCAAAGCGGGCAGGGGGTTAAGGCAGGGTTGCTCCTTGTCTCTGCTTCTCTTCATCCTTGTTATGGATTCTTTGAGTCTACATATAAAGAGGGCGATTCTTCAAAATAGATGCAGGCCTCTCCCTATTAGTAGGGGCATTTACATTTTCCATAATCTTTTTGTTTACGACATTCTTCTATCCAGGGTATCTTGGATATGTCTACATGAAATCTTGGGCAGGTTTCAAAAAGCCACTGGTATGTGTGTCAATGAAGGTAAATTGTCTTTTCATGTTGAGAATGTAAATAGGGATCTTATCTCATTCCTATCTCATCTTTTCAATATTAAAGCAATTCCTATCTGGCATGGGCTAAGATACTTGGGTTTCAATTTGAAATCTGTTGGATATTCTGCGGCTGATTAGTGTCGGATTCCTTACCATTTTTATAAGAAAATCGCCGCAGGGGAATACAAATGTCTATCCACTGGTGGTCGTGCGATTCTGACGCAGGCTGTGGTGGTGCAAATCTTGGTATATTGGGCTCATCTCTATTATATTCCTGCATCCATTATCAACAGTCTAAACAGGACGACTACTAATTTCATTTGGGGAGGTCATAAAAAACAAAAAAAATATCATTTGACAAAACTTTCGATGTTGGCCTGACCCAAAAAGATGGGAGGATGGGGCATTATGGACTTAAATATGTTTCGAAAAGCCCTGATTTGTAAATCCATGTGGAGATCTATTTTGGGGGAGTCTATATGGAGCAAGGCCATAAGATCAAAGTACATGGAAAATAAAGATGTCTTTCTAGTATAGACAGAGCTACATTGGAACCTCTCGGGGCTCTGCTATTTGGAGAGGATTTCGGAAAATAAAGCCTTTCTTCAGAAAAAACCTAATCTGGAAATTTCAGTCTCGGACAAAAATTATTATTGGTTTGGATGCTTTTGGAGGTGGGGATGGGAAGATCCATATTTCTTCTCAGTTATTAAGAGCTTTACACAAAAGGAGTATATTCTTATGGGTCAAAGCCATTCACAAATGGGAGGGTGTCATTCCAATTTGGAAATCTGCAATGGAATTGCATCTAAGTGGCGATCTAGGAATTCAATGGAATGCTATCACTTCCACTTTGCGGGCTCATGGTATTTTTCGCTCTGTAGACGATGACTTCCTTATTTGGAAGGGGCATGTTGGCTCTTCTTCAGTTTATGTCAAACACATTTACCAACAACTCCTAAATTCCAATTCTGAGCAAGTGGATCACATCTTTCCAACATCCTTATGGAAAACAGGCTACCGCCTAAAGATAATAACTTTTGCTTGGTTGGTTTTCCACAACAAGAATTTCACATGGGAAAATCTTCAAAAGAGAAATTGGAGTGGGCCTACCATATGCCCCCTTTGTAGATCAAATACTGAGAACAACTTACACATTTTTCTTCTTTGTCCTCAATCTTGGCAGAATCTTGCAGCCCATTTTGGATTCAATAGAATCTCCTTCCCTTCCATTCGAGAGGCCTTCAAAGGGTGGAGTGTCATGAACATTGATTGGAGGCCCATTCCTTTATTGACAATTTGGGCCATATGGAAATGGCGGAATGGGTCGATTTTCAATTCCAAAAGGGAATCTCATTCTTCAGTGTTTGAATCTATTCTTCGTTTACACAACGCGCTTGAATTGCCTTGCCAATCCAGAGATAGAAGTGGGAGGAGGATTCTTATAAGGGATCCCACGAGAATTCTGCGTGCTTTTTTGATGGAGCGGCCCAACATGGTACTTGCGCTTGCGGAGTTTACATTATTCTAGAAGTTGGACAACAAATTGAAATATATTGGAATGGAGGTGCCGAATCCAACAATAAAGAAGAGGCTATGGCTCTTGCTGGTCTTTTATCTTTTTTTGACTTTCTAGACATACAAAAGATTCAAATTTTTGGAGATCCAAAAGTCATCATCGATCATGTTAAGTAAAAACATGTTATAAAAAATATCAACCTTACAGGATGGCTGGACAGGATTGCGGCTCTATGGAGTTGCGGGAGGGACTACTCAATAATCCACATCGACAGGGATAAAAACAGGAGGAGGCAGATGCTCTATCTAAAAAGGGTCTTTCATCTCCACAAGAAGTCTGTGTGATGTAGATAAGAGTGGATAACAACACTTTCCAGATCCAAGACTTTCGCATGTTGGGTACATAATTTCCTTTTCATTGTTGTCAATCTGGTATGTGTCTAGTTCCCACTATTTAGATTTCCTTTTTGAAAAATATTCATAAATATTTGGCATTCAGATCCGAATACTACCTTTTTGTTTTTACCTATATCTTATATTTCTCCATATGATCTATCTGTAGCAGAAAAGAAATTTAACTTTTATTATTAACTTAATTACTTTATTAACTCTATTTAATATTTAACTTTATTATTAACTTAATTACTTTATTTAATATTTAATTTTTTATAATGTTATTCTAATTTACTAACTTTTATTTTAATATTTAATTTTTTAATTGTTATTCTATTCTCTAACTTCTCATTATTTATAGGTCTGGTCAACATTCTCTTACTTTAACCTTTTAACTTTTGTAACTATTATTCTGTTCTCCAACCTCTCATTATTTTTCTTACTTCAACTTTTGTGACTGTTATTCTATTCTCCAATTTCTCATTATTTCTCTTACTTTAACTTTTGTGACTATTATGCTATTCTTCAACCTCATTATTTTATTTACAGATTTGATCAGCATTCTCTTTTACTATGTATTGACTTTCTAGTCTGTCATAATGGATGGAAAGAGAAAACTCCTACCCAATTCATCTCCTAAAAATTCAGACTCATCTGCTAAAGATTCAGATTCAAACAATATGAATAATCTATGCATTTTGCTCCTAAAAATTCAGGTACGAAATTCATCTCCTAAAGATTCAGATTCAAACCATAAAAACAATCTCAAATGAATTAGTTTTATTTTAATATAAAATTATTTTTATTTTATTTGATCTTATTTTATTTTAACTAAATTAATAAAAATATATGTTAAATTTATTTTAACATAAAATTATTTTTATTTTATTTAATCTCATTTTATTGGGGTTGAAGTTAAATATTACCTAAACATTTGCATTACATGACATCTCTCTCCATTAAATTGCAGAGCCTATTTCAGTGTAATAACTTATCTGAATCTCCCTTATTAAGTTCGAGAGCTTATTTCAGATTAATATTTTTTTAATTTCGCACTAATTTTTTTTATATATTTGTATTATATTTATATAGAGAAAGTTGTACAGCAAAGCCACAATATATAGCTGATACATGTAGATCAAAACCACAATCATGTGGAATGGACAAATAGCCAATATATTAAAATAGAGTAATTAATAGTTAATTAAGTTAATGATAAAAGTTAAATATTAAAAATAGAGTAATTAATAGTTAGAGCAGTTAATGATAAATGAAACAAGTTAAATATTAAAATAAAGTAATTAGCAGTTAAATCAGTTAATGACAAATAATATGAGATAGTTAAATGATACGAGATGGATGAGATGATTTAACCTGTTAATGATAAATGATACGAGATGGATGAGATGATTTAACCAGGTAATGATAAATGATACAAGATAAGTTAAATATTAAAATAAAGTAATTAACAGTTAAATCAGTTAATGATAAATGATATGAGATAGCTAAATGATAAGAGAGGGATGAGATGATTTAACCAGTTAATGTTAAATGATATGAGATAAGTTAAATACTAAAATAAAATAATCAACAGGTAAATCAGTTGATGATAAATGATATGGGATAAGTTAAATATTAAAATAAAATAATTAAAGGTTAAAACAGTTAATGATAAATGATAGGACATGGATGAGAATAAGAGGTAAAAATATAATAAATGCAAAAGTATTAGAAAATGGTGATTTTTTTATTATTAAGAAATGGTGAAATTTGTTTTCGGATGAAAGATGAAATTTTTTTCAATATAAGATTAAAATGAAAGATGCAATTTTTTTCATAAATTTTTTTGTTTATTGTTGTTGCTAGAGAAATTGATCTTCGGGAGAAATATGTGAGATATGTAAAAACTTTCCATTATTTCGATTATACTGATGACAAATGACAATTTGCAATGTGAAGATATGTAAAATCTCTCAATTATTTCGATTATACCGATGACAAATTGCAATGTGAAAATTATTTTTTTATACCCTTTTTTTGTTATTGTTGTTGTTAGAGAAATTGATCTTTGGGAGAATTATGTGAGATATGTAAAAACTCTCTATTATTTCGATTATACTTATAACAATTTGCAATATTCTCTGGTAAGGTTATACACAAGATTTTTCAGGAGAAAAAAAGCGGAATATATTATATTGAGATTATATAAAAAACAGATGTAGAAAAACTTGCATATCTTGTATGTACATATATATATATATGAATATATATGTAATGCATGAGTGCTGAATATCATTCATTTCTTGTATCATACTGATATCTGTCATATATGGAGAAAGTCCCGGATTCAGGATCTCAAAACAAAAAGATAGTAGTTCTTAGTGGAATGGAGAAGTTTAGATAGACCCATAAATCATATGCCAGTCTGTCAAAATGTTATCTATGATGCAATTTGGCGACGAGACCGAATCGTTGAATAAGAAAGCGTTCCTCCATTTCCATACATTCCATAGGAATATGAGAATGAGGAACCGTCTGTTCCCACTTTGTCTGCTCCACCCAATAAGCGCTGCACTAAGAGAAACATAAGCAATCAGTGGGAAATAAAAAGTGTTGGCCAATACATACCAGATCCGCTGTATGACTGAACAGTGGATGAACATGTGGAGATTAATTTCTTCATCTGATTTGCACACTGAGCATCTGCTGGGTCCATGCCAATTGCGTTTTCTGAGGTTGTCCCATGATAGATTTTTGTTGTAGAAAACAAGCCATGCAAAATGAATAAACTTTGGAGGACATTTTGCCTTCCAAAATATATATGGGAAAGAAGGCAGAGAGTATGGAGTTCTGTTCCTGTTCATGTATATATAAATGTCTCTGACAGTTACAGGTCTTCTAAAACAGCTGACAGTCCATTGGAGTTCATCTTTTTGTCCATGTCGATGAAAACTGCTCCCAGATAGCATATCGGTGGTTGATTTCCATGTTCCTGCCCATATATTCTGTAGGTTGAGATCATTTTCATTCTTCCATATAGGAGTGGATCCGCGCCATTCCTTAATAAGCTTATCCCAAGTGTATATACCTTGATGCTGAAACATATGGGTGAGATCCGCTGGAAGAAAAAGGTCAGAGTGATTGCCTGTGAGTGGACCAATACCAATATAGACATTGTTGCCCGTGAATATCCTCCAACGAAGGCAAGATAAAAAAAGTGTTTCTACTTTCCGCATGTTGTGCCATATGGGGGAACCATGCCGAGGACCTATGAAACCTCTTCTGAGCCAATATTCAATGGGCATACCCTTCATATATCTGTCTCTGATGATGCTGCTCCAAGGGGAGCATCCAAATACTCCCCTCCATAATGAACGACATATGAGTGCACTGCCAAAAAGTCGTAAATCCAATATCCCCCATCCTCCTTGTTGTTTAGGAATGGAAATGTGTTTCAATTTTGCTAAATGTATCTTTTGTTGCAAAGAAGAGCCGCCCCATATGAATGATGCCGTGATCTGGTTGATGCGCTGAATAATGCTGTTTGGCAGATAATACAAATGTGCCCAGTAAACTGATAAATGTGTAAGGACCGCCTTGGTGAGTGTCACGCGGCCTGCCAATGATAGAGGACGGAACTCCCATAGAGAGATTTTTTTGAAGTAACGCGCAATAAGCCATTCCCAATCTGCGGTTGAATATTTGTGTGATTTGAGTTGGAAGCCCAAGTAAGTGATGCCATTCTGAATGGATTGAGCCTTAATCCCGAACATATCGGCAATGTCCTGGATCAGATCCGTGAGGGCTCCGTGGTAATACAATATGGACTTCTGTTTGTTAATTGTGAGTCTAGTGGCCTTTTGAAAGTTATTTAGTATATCAAATAAACAGTCCCATGTGGGTCGTTGAAGCATGGCACAGAGGAGAATATCGTCCACAAAAAGATTGTGGGACAATGTAATATTTCGACTGATCCTGATGGGAATACATCTCTGTTCCTCCACGGCCTTGTTGATGTGTAGGCTAAGCGAATTCATGGCCAGAATAAAGATAATTGGAGCCAGTGGGCATCCCTGGCGGAGACCACGTTCAGCATGGAAATATGGGGAAGGAGTCCCGTTGATATTTATAGCATATTTCACGCCCTCGATACATGCCATAATCCATCCTATCATTTCTGAACGAAGGCCAATTTGTGCCAGGAGGCAGCGAATGAAACCCCAGTCCAGGCAATCATATGCCTTTTGTAGATCAATTTTAAGAACAGCTCCTGATATGTTCTTGGAGTACATCGAAAATATACATTCTTGAGTGGAAGCTACAGCATCCAATATATTCCGACCCTTCATAAATGCGTGTTGATCCCTTGATAGAGATGAGGCAAGGGTGCCCTTGATGCGCTCCGCAATTATCTTAGATATGATTTTGTAAGAGATGTTGCAGAGAGAGATCGGTCTAAAATCAGAGAAGGAGTCTGCATCTCGCTTCTTTGGGATGAGAGCAATTAAAGTAGATGTTACTTGAGGATGGATGTATCCATTGATGCGAGAGTCTTCAATCATGAGGATAAGGTCCTGTTTAATAAGATCAAAAAAATGTAAAAAAAATTCGACGGTCCATCCGTCAGGTCCAGGGCATTTGTCCTTGCTGAAAGCCTTGAGAATACCATTTAATTCTTCCTCTGTGATCGGCTGATATATAGCATCGTTAGAGGATGCATCAAACATGGGGGGGAATAATTCGATGCCCCAAAGGATATCATGAATAGCACAACCCTCACCACGGTTGTATTGTTTTTTAAAATGGGATAGAGCAGCATTTGTGATATCCATTTGGGAGAAGAAGTGGCCACCCGATCCATCTTGAATTTTCCAGATTGTATTGATCTCACGTCTGTGGTTGGCATATTTGTGGAAAATTTTGGTATTACGGTCCCCCCAAAGCGAGCCATAAGGCCCGACTCTTTAGTCGCCATGTAGACTCCTCCGTTTCTAAAATGCGGATCTTTTGTCGAGAAAGGTCAGCAATCATACATTTGATTTGAAAAGATAAAGAGTTTGCATCATATGATGTAAGGATGTGATCCAACTCATTTTGGATGATCGTGAGGGCAGATCGATTCCGCTGACGCTTCTCTCTTTGCCATATCATGACATGAGATCGAACGTATCCCATACGTTCACGAGAAGAGGGCCCATGGGATCCCTGCATCGAATCATGCCATGCATCCGATACAATTTGATTGAAGACAGGATCATTTATAAAGGAGTGATTGAACCTGAAAGGGTAGTGCTGACGAGGGAGCTTCTGCCGCCACTGGATGAAGATCGGACGATGATCAGAGATTGTGTCAAAACCAATGGAAAAAATAGGCATTCCCATAACATCAATGATCTCCTCCTGTAAAATGACACGATCAATGCGTTTTGCAATATATGCATTGTCAAACCGGCCATTCTGCCAAGTATGGGTCGGAACAGAGGGATCAATATCAATGAAATTCCTATGGAGCAGTTGAGATCTGAGATA